>CM035426.1:156379007-156396507 GCA_020310875.1 Ceratopteris richardii | reverse complement strand
TTCAGTGGATGAGCACTTTGTCCCTATGGATGACACCGATTTAGAGTAGATCGAGTCTAGAGCCTAGAGTGCTCAATATACACTAAGTCTAATTATTGATGCCATATGTATCATGCAAACACTAGACCATTGATATTATGTATATATTTTTATGATGGTTTAGGGATACACTAACAATGGTGTTGTTTCGTATAACTTTCTCTTAACGTTTGATTTGCAAATGTATGATAATGATCATTGGATCATGGCATGTATATCTTTGGAGCCTATGTCTCACATATATGCATCTTTATTTTTTTTCCATAATACACCTTATGCACCTTTCCCTAGGATGCCATTGAATACTCGCATCTTATCTGCACCAAATGGTATGCACCGAACCACCTTGGAGTAGGCCTAAGTGACATACGGCACTAAATAACATATAAATATCTATATCTTCCCAATTTCGGAGCCAAAAAATACAAGACAAATATATAAGGATAGCTCTTTGATAAGAGCCATTTGGTAGCAGTTTTAGTTCAACGTGTGTGTAAACTAGGATAGTTGGGCAACAGTCTTATAAATAGGTCCCTTGGGGCTCATATGAGGGATTCAGATGTGTAGCACATTTGACTCCGAGAAGGATTCCATTAGCTATAACATTTGAATATGTCTGAGCCATGAATGCATCAAATGAAACGATAAAGCTAGGCATCCTTATGCCTTGGTTGGAAGCCTATTCTTGGATTTGATAGATCATAGGAGGAAGGTCATGTACTTAACTATGAATGCCATATTTCACATGGGCAGACACTATTATTGTGGTATCATTTCATCATACAAGTACCTTGAAGATAGCTTTGGTCTAATTCATCAAGATTCAAGATCAATACCCGTTATAACCCTATAATTTACAAATGCACTCACCAAGTGCAATCTTAGATCCACCATATACATAGTTTATAAATGGAGGTAGTTGCGTATAGCTTATAAGAGCCTCACTAGCCTCCTAAGTGGAATGTTGATATCATTATTAGGGATAAAGCCTCCAAAGACCCTTCCATAATGATTTGTGCAACAGAAACACAATCATGTATCCCTCCTGAAACTTTTAGATCATATACCCAAATTTCAATGATTGTAATTGTAGTTCATTTATTATCCCCTTTGTCCCAAAAAATCACATTGAGAGCACTACAAAAATCCTACAACCAACTTGACCTCTCTTTGCTCTTTTGTACTTGACGTTCTCTCTACTCCCTATTCATTGACAAGTTGTTGCACGAGGCGCACAGAACACAATGCAGTCTCAAGGAATGTTTTGACATAACTTCACCATGCAACTTCAAGCATGGGTACAAGATCAATTACATGTCATACCTTTGGCATGCCCTTAAACTTGCATCCTCTTTTCTTGGAGGGGGTTTTTACAAGAGAAGATACAAGTAAACAAAAGAGAGAGGAAGGGCAATGAATAAATGTTTAAGATAAGATATATAAAAGATGAATGAAAATATTTGCTGCATTATTAGCAGAAGGATTCATTTAAAAATCTTAGCTCAAAAGACATCCTGTACATGGCAAGCTTTGTATATGCATGAGATCCTGAATGAAAAATTCATCAACAAAGACGGCTCACTTTTGTCTTATCCTATCCTTTCTAATGAACAAATTTTGCTAAAAATCTCCAGATCCTTTCTTCGAAGCATAGACATGACATAAAGCAATAAAAAAACTGAAAATCCTTGCAGGATATCGCAAGCAAACCAAATTATGCACTCTCAAATTGACTTTCTTGCTTAAAATACACAGCAACTGAGAAGATTAGAAGAACATACTGATCCAAGTTGGAGCATATTGGCTTTAGATTTAAGAGTCTCTACATCTTTCTCAAGTTGTTTTTTCCATTCCATTAGAAGAATTTCATCCTGAATACATGCAACAAAATGTTAAAGAGATCCCCCAAGACAGAGTTCTCACAACATAAGCATCAACTTGCTTCACCTGTGGTGGGTGTATGCTGATCTTATTTGGAAATAGCTTAGCCAGCAGTTTCGAAGCTTTAGGTAGTTCTTTGTTTCTTTCATGAAGCCTTCGAATGCTGTCCTGCAAATATGCAAATAACAAGGGAAGGGATGATTTGAAAAGACAAAAGAGGCACAGAGAACAGGGGAACTTAGTCCCATTTGCAAATTATGATGTTCCTGCCACTTTCACAAAAATAAGCTGAATACCGGAAAAGCAAGGTCAAGCAATGTAGTTTGGTTGCTTCCAAATTTAGTGAACACAAGACCACTAGGATGAGTCTGCACACATAAAACAACATAAATAAAACTCCAAAAGAATATATGCATATGAAACAATCTCATATATCGATTTTCAAGCTCAAAATTTGGTGTTGAACCTTTTCTTTGCGATTATCTGATAGAATATGTGAACCAATAACAACTATCCCATCCTTTAGCTTCTCAAGCTTATTCTTAAAAGCTGTATGGTACTCAAAGTTTCCCACTATTGATTTCTCCACATCTTTCACAAAAAGTAAACAAGGTCCCCTTGCCCTCTCTTCATTGAGAACCTGAAAGTAAGCCTGAAAAGATCATCCAAGCACAACATCTTTCCACATCCATCCACTATAAAAAATGACCATTGAAAAACAATAAAATTTTATTTCCAAAAAAAGGGGGGAGGGCAGAGAGAGAAAGAAGAGAGAGGACCTCAAAAAGCACATCAATCACCAGCTTCTCCAAATCTTCGCTGTCACCTCTTTCCATTCGAAGATCACTTGCTATTTCATATGAAATTCAAGACTTTAAAACATTTTGAATATAGAAATTTCTTTGAGCACTTAGCAAAACAATATGATTTCTTTATTTAATTCTATTCCTTTCTTGAGTACGTTGAAAAGAGAGATACATACTGTTACAAAAATATCCATGGTCATCTTCACATATTCCTCCCAAATTGTTACCATCTGCAATAACTTTATCAAATCGAATTCCAACTTTGCTTGGATTCTCTTCGAATGCGAGAAGAACCTCCCCCCGAGCACCAATCGATGGCCCACGACTGAAGATGGAGAATAATAGAATAGTTGGCTGAGTTATTTATTGGAGCAATGACAAATGCATCACAGTGATGGACCGACAACCTATTCCAGACGTAAATGGGCTGCACTGAAATTTTCCAAGCACATCTTCCTTTTTTTCCCCCTGCATCCCTCCTTATTCATTCCTTGTGTCAGAATTTTTGGTATGAGCATGTGTGCAAGCACACAATCACCCACATATATGTGCATTTGATAGTGCATGCACAAACTTCTCAAATCTTCCTTGAGATAGGGATAAAACTATTTTGTAATGTAAGCACATCAAGGTTTCATCATTGGCTATGCACAGACCTTCGTGTACTGGAAGATGAGCAGAATATTACAGTCCAAGCAATCAAGTTGTTTTCTTTTGATGAAGATCCCTTCTTGAGAGGTTACTGAAATCCCAGGAAAAAAAGGGGGGGACAGATCTCCCCCCCCCCCCCCCCCCCCAGAGAGAGAGAGAGAGAGAGAGAGAGAGAGAGATGAATAATCTATTGATGACTTCAAAAGGCCAGAATGTTTCCAAGACCAAAAAACTAACATCATGATGGATCTGATGATTCTCCAGGTAGGAACAAACGCAAAACCCCCCCCCCCCCCAAAAAAAAAAAAAAGAAAAAAAAAGATTGTGAATGGAAGTGCTGGGAAGATGACAGAAATGTGGTGTTCTAGAACCACAAGAAAGCCATTAGACATCTGATCAAAGGCCTATGCAAAAAAAGAATATATGCAGAAAAATATTTGTTCTTCTTCTTCTTCTTCTTCTTCTTCTTCTTCTTTTGGAGGGGTACATACATGCATGTGTACATATGTAGGCATGTATCCAGGCATGCATAGATGCATGTATGTATGTGTGTATGTATGTATATGTATGTGTGTATGTATGTATGTGTATGTGTGTGTATGTATGTGTGTGTGCATGCATGTATGTATATGTATGTGTGTGTGTATGTATGTATGTGTTTATGTATGTATTTATGAATGTGTGTATATGTATGTATGTGTGTACGTATGTGTGTATGTATGTGGTGTGTGCCCATGCATGTGTGTGTATGCATGCAGGTGTGCATGTATGCACACATGCATGTGTGTGTGTGTGTGTGTGTGTGTGTGTGTGTGTGTGTGTGTGTGTGTGTGTGTGTGTGTGTGTGTGTGTGTGTGCGCGCGCACACACACGCATGCATCCGTGTATGTATGCATGTATTATATATATAGGACTGCATCTACGTATGTACATACAAAGGAGTATATATGTATGTCTGTATGTATGTATGTATATGGTAGTCCAATCGGCATTCCTGTCAAGCCTGCTTTAGTTCTCAAATAGATAATATTGTCTGTCATTTATGATTTTGCTATGATAGAGTACAGAACAGACTGAAAAAGGCTTCTGTTTTTAAGATAAAATGAAAAATATACATGCCGCAAAGTTGTGAGCCAAAGGAAATTTGTGACAATAGAACCATCAAAAGTGCACACACCACACACACACAGAGATGGATGTAAGGGCTGGAAAGAGCAAGCCAGCTTACCTGCCTACGTGGTTCTGGAAAGGAACACTGGCATTATTTGCACCAATAAACTTGACACGATCACCTACAGTGACAAAATTGAAAATTCTGAAGCCTAACCATCACACACTCATTACTTTATAGACGATTCATAAATTAGAATGCTGTGATGATTATAGACCGCACTTTCAACCTACCTACTTTAAGTGTGTGCTTTGCTGACAATGTCCCAAAAGCTATATCAAACTTTGTGCCAGCACTGATTGCTGGCATAGGACGAACTAGTGCACCAAGATTTTTGACAAATGAACTTTCATCCTTTCGACTAGTATCATCAGATGTCTCTGGTATGCCACCTGCTTCACATCTTCCAACCTCTTTCCCAGACTCAGAATTCCCTGATCCCTGAAGTTTGAATTCTTTTAATAAACAGTAAATAAATAAATAATCATAGAGTGAAGATTATCTTTATTTTGTTTAAGAGTTAACGCAAATACAAAAACATACAATCAGCAAATAGCATACATACAATCACAAAAAAGCCAGGATTCTGATGACTCCACCCATGAGTTACAAATGGCTGTATGGATCATCTTTAGAGGAGGAAAATTAATTCAAGTGTGCGCGCCAACTGTGAAGTCACATAAAAATCCATCCTGGATGTTTGCATACTTTCATTTCAATAGTTTTGAACACTGCATGCCTACTTATCATAGCTAAGATATTTCTCGTGAAGCTGCTACTTGCAAAGGCAATATTTATAAATATTATGAGAAATTGAAACTATGCCTCTCATATGCAGAATCACCAATACTCCATCCAAATAAGGAATCTATCATGTCTTCCTCCTTGTGAGAGTCTATCTCTTATTTCCTAATCCCACATGAGAATTTTTGTTTCCACACAGCCCCCTCTCCATCTACCCAATCATATACATGCGAAGCCCATGGTGCACTCTCTCTCTTTCCTTGCAATAAAAAGGGAGAGGCAGCCACGGCTTCCATCGTGTATATGATGGAGAGAGCCATTCATCCAGCCACCCACCTACATGGATCACAAGCACTGTGGAAAGCTTACATGTGTTCTCAAACCATTGGCTTGCATGTGCTTCCCTTGCTCCGTCCTCCTCTTGGAAGGATCCCATACCATCCCATGCAAGAGGGTGAGACACATATCAAGCCATCCTGGCTCCATGAGCTCTAATGGTTATGTGCATGTCGCCTGTCACATGGAGTATCATACATAAGTAGGGCTTAGAGGTGAGACCCTCCCCTTATACATTATGAGTATGATACTCACATGAGTGCCAAGTGGCACTCATATGAGAGGCTTTTGTGTATTACCCATATTGGGTATGTATGAGAGAGAGGGGAGAGTAATTAAAACCCCACACGGTTGGGCGGAACTAAGGACTTCGATCTCCGTGTACAAAGTACTTCGGGCGGTGGAACTAAGATGAGAGGATTCCAAAATGAAGGGGAATCACTGAGAGGATACCAACATTGGTTTCAGAGCCAGGCGACGGCACGGACGACGGGGCAGACGACCAGGCGGACAGAGGACAACCGGCGCGGACGGCCAGGCGGACAGACGGCCGACGAGGCTCCCCCATCCTTGCTCTCTCTTCCCCTTCCTCTTGGGTGAGAGAGTGATCATCTCAATGCTCTATTTATACTCCTACAAAGGCGCTGTGTACCTCTATGTGGGATAAATCAGCTCGCCATCGACCTCTTCCTGGTTCGAATTTGCAACAAGACCAAGCTTGGAGTTAGAGATTAATTCGAGTTTTTTGTTTAATTTCGGGGGAACAAAATCCATCATTTGGATATAGATTGTGGAAAAATGATGATGCATACATGTATTTTTGGCTTTGGAGATGGGTTATGGTTTTTGGATTGATTCAAAAAGCTTCAGTTTCTCAGTTTGGAGCTTCTTAAAGTCACCCTTCCATAAAGATTAGCATTTTCACTTCCTACTTGTGACATACACGACTTCTCCGCACCATAGCTTCCTCATACGATATCCGATTTCTAAAATCTTGGTCACGTTACACAGCTACACTTTTAAGCTTCGCTGGTCGGTGTTGGATTTGGACGAGATTTGCCACCCCAAAATCTCTCTGCAGCGCTCAGAAGGAACTAGGTGACCACTCCTAGGCCTAGTTCTTCATCATTCGGTGTCCTAATTCACTTTTTTCACTTGGGATAGCTTCAAATTTTTGAAGTACATGTGCTTAGCTACATTTCTTGGACTTGCGAGGACTGTCAAATCTCAGAAGTTGCTCAATTTTACTCAGGTTGCCGGTTGGGGCTATTCCCACATGGTTTTGGCAATGTTTTGGATGGTTTTTGGTGTTTAGAACCTCCCCGGACCAACCGGACATTTCCAATTTTTGTTTGGGCTTGGCGAGGATTCAAAATCAACGACCTAAAGCTTCAAGGATCACTTGGATTCGCTTCCGCAGCTTTATTTTGTAACTGGGAAGTGCTCTTGTGATATCTCTCTCTTCTTCTTGCATATTTAAGCTTTACTTCCACTCATTTTCATATTCTCTAGTTAACAAACAGGGGAAGGGAAGAAAAACATGGAATCTAAAGGGAAACAAGTAGTTGAACACACTTCTCCATCTAAAGAGTAACTAAAGGATCCTGATTCTAGAATGAAAGAAGTAGAATTAGAGCAAGAAGTAGTAGAAAACTTAGAAGAGAAAGAGACTCAGCAAGAGGAATATACCTATGAGGAACACTCGTGACCAATTCATAGACTTGAAAGAGCAAACCCTTAAATTAGAGAGAGATCTTGGTAGCATCACATCTCTTATACTGCAGCTTAAGTCTCAAATGATCTCACTTCAGACTAGTGTCACCTCTTTCCTAGCTAGGAAGGAAAGAGAGACCCCTCCTATTCCTTTGGAGCTCACTAGGAAAGATACTTCTCTTCCTAGTAAGCACAAAGGAGAGAGCTCTAAGGAAGCTCCCCTCCTGAAAGACTTGAAGCCACCTACCTTTACGGGGGATGACCGAGACAGGAATAAGGATGCAATCTACACTTTTTTACAAAAGTGGCATGATTTGCATCAATTGAAGGGAACCCCACCAGAGTATCGTGTTCTAGAGGAGAGTCTCTCCGTCGGCCCGCGTGCTTACAAGTTGTGGATGAGTCTTAAGGAGGCGAACTCTATTCCTACTGACTGGACTCAGATTGAAACTCTTTTTCTAAAAGAGTTTCTTCCTGAGAACGAGGAGGAGAGGAATTGGGATGAGTGGGACAGGATTACACAGAGAGGTAGGCCTCTTACGGTCTACCTATCCCACTATAGATCATTTTGAAACTTAAGGGCTTAGATGGTTTCCAGAAGACTAGAGGGTTTGTTAGGGGCTTAGACAAAGCCATAAAGAGGGAAGTCAGAAGGAATGAGCCTAAGACATTTGAGGAAGCGATCAAGTATGCACAGATTTATGAGGACCATAACCGTCCTCAATATACTCCTATGGAGACGGGTCAGCCCCTCAAGCCTCTTAGTACGACTAAATTTAAGAAGTTTCCTTTTGGGAAAAACAAAGTTTTTATTAAAAAACAAAGATCACAAGGGCCTAGGTTATCCACATATCAGTTTGAGAGGGCCAAAAAAGAGAACATGTGCTTTAGGTGTTTGTCTCCTACCCATTCACAGTGGAACTGTCCACTCAAAAAGGGGGAAGAAAAGAAGAAGGGACCCGAGTCTAGTAAAGCCCCCGAAAAGGGCAAAAAGGCAGTCCACCTAGTGCAGACCCTTCCTATTCATGGAAGCAGTGCAGACCCTTCCTATTCATGGAAGCTCTAGCTACAAGGGAGTGGAGGTGATGCACGATGATATAGTGCAAACCTGTTGTTTGACTCAGTCATTGTGGTCACCGCAGTTTGGACAACATGACCTAGTTAAATTGCATGGTAGTGTATACGGGACCAGGATGCGGGTCATGATAGATGACTCTACCACTCATAATTTTATAAACTATGCTTTGGTCAAGAAATTAAAGATTCCCTAGCAGCCTAGTGCACATAAATACATTGTATCTATGATGCACGGGCAAGATAAGAGGATATGGGATACTATGGTATCCAATTTGGAAGTCAAGATGCAGGACTATACAGATTATATGGACTTCCAAATTATCAATATGGAGAGGACAGATCTACTCTTAGGAAGAGAGTGGCTATGGGGGTTGGGAGACACACTTAAACGAAGCTATCAAAACAACACACTTGAATTTGAAAAGAATGGAAGTAAAGTTTGTATTCAGGGAGAGAGAGATGTACCTAGTACACCTCTCATTTCATCACTAGAGTTGTATAGTCTTGGTTATTCTCAGCATGTACAGGATATGTTTTTATTGTATAGTCATGATATGGAGCATTGTACAGACAACTGATCTAATGTATATTTTCATGCTAGGAATGTAAATATGGACAGGACTTTCTACTATTCTTTTTTGCAAGAGTGTGTGGTTAAAAGTTTTAAGGATCTTATGTTTGAGTATAGAGATGTTTTTCCCACTGACTTACCTAGAGGGCTACCACCTGAGAGAGGGGACATTGACCATGCCATTGAGGTTGTTACTAACACTAACCCTATTTGAAGGCCACCTTATAGGCTTAGTGTTTCTCAGCATGAGGAGGTTGAAAAGAAGTTGCAGGATTATTTGGATAAGGGTTTCATTAAACCTAGTAACTCACCTTGGGCATCGCCAATGCTCCTAGTTAAAAAGAAAGATGGCTCTATGAGATTATGTATAGACTATAGAGCACTTAATAAGGTAACTATCAAAAATAGGTTTCCAATGCCTAGATTGGAAGATCTATTTGATCAGTTACATCAAGCTAGGTATTTTACCAAGCTTGACCTTAATTCATGATATCATCAGATCAAGATTAGGGAAGACGATGTCCCTAAGATTGCATTTAGGACTAGATATGGGCACTATGAGTTTTTGGTGATGCCTTTTGGTCTCACCAATGCTCCTTCCACTTTCATGAAACTCATGAATAGTGTTTTACAGCCTTATCTAGGACACTTTGTAGTAGACTTTCTGGATGACATTATGATCTATAGTGCATCAGAAGAGGAGCACTTGGAACACTTGAGAAAGGTATTTCAAGTGTTGAGGGAAAATTCACTCTTTGTTAAGGAATCAAAGAGTGAATTTTTCAAGACAGCGGTTAGATACCTTGGGCATATAGTCTCCCAAGATGGAATCCATATGGATCCTGAAAAAGTAAGGGCTATTATGGAATGGTCGCACCCAAGGAACCTGGAAGAGTTGCAGATCTTCCTAGGTTTATCACGTTTCTATCGAAGATTCATTAAGAACTATGCCCAGATTGCTCTCCCGATGATGGAACAGCTTAAAGGGAAAGGGAAAGCTTTTCATTGGGGAGACGAACAAAAGCAAAGTATGGAGAAGTTGAAAGTAGCAATTTCTCCAGCTCCACTTTTATATATAGAAGATCCCAACAAAAAATTTGTGGTTGAAACTCATGCGAGTGATTTTGCCATAGGAGCGGTTCTAGTTCAGGATGGTCGACCAATAGCTTTTGAGAGTAAGAAATTAGAACCGGCTCAAAAGAATTACTTCGTCTATGAGAAGGAGTTGTATGCAATTGTCCATGCTTTGAAGAACTGGCGTCATTATTTATATGGTGCAAAAGTCACGATAGTGTTTGATCAAGAGAGCATTAAGTGGCTCTCTAATCAAACAGACCTTAAAGGTCGTAAGGCCCCATGGGAAGAGACCCTTCAGGAGTTTGATTATGAGCTTAGGTATAGGAAGGGAAAGTTTAATGTAGTGGCTGATTCACTTAGCCGCACGCCTATGCTCAATGGATTGAGTTTTACTCAGATCACTAGTGAGCTACTTGAGTCCATTAGAGGGAATACATAAGTAGGGCTTAGAAGTGAGACCCTCCCCTTATACATTATGAGTATGATACTCACATGAGTGCCAAGTGGCACTCATATGAGAGGCTTTTGTGTATTACCCATATTGGGTATGTATGAGAGAGAGAGGAGAGTAATTAAAACCCCACGCGGCTGGGCGGAACTAAGGACTTCGATCTCTGTGTACACAGTACTTCGGGTGGTGGAACTAAGCAGAGAGGATTCCAAAATGAAGGGGAATCACTGAGAGGATACCAACATCGCCTTATCCTCTTCGTATGAGGAGAGAGCTTCTCTAATAGTTAGATCCCTCCCCACTAGACAAGTCAAGACACAAGCCATATTACCAACACAAAAGGGTTGAGCCAATATGGACTTACCCCCAAACCTAGGAGCCTGGAGCCAAATGGTTAAATTGTCATGGACACAAAGGAAACCATCTAAACCTTAGATTTCATATGACTTTCTATATCTCATCATTGGTTCCAAATTTGGAGAAACTAATGCTATCATTGCATCCCCGTCATGTCAAAACCCTAAGATTGAATGGCTACTAGTTGATTCTGACATCTGGAGGTCCTTCTTCATATTGTTGACATTATTGATGACATCCTCAATTCATTACTACCCTTGAACACATATATAAGGAGGGTTTTCCCACATATATCCCTAGTCTTGCCAATGCCAATCTCGGGAGCTCAAGGAGTCGTGATCTCCAAGTAAGTACTTTCCAAGTACTATCTAATCTAGTTATCCATACCTATCAGTCTCTGGTTGCCGGACTTCTTCTAAGAGTTCCATATTCTTGTATTAGTTCCCCTACACGGGTGATCTTGTAATCAAAAACATATTTTCAAAATCTTGTTCAAATCTAATTAGAGGGCACAATCTACCCTTCCACTAACATTTTGGCAAGACTAGCTTTGATCCAAGGACAAGTGTCATGTAAAACACAATTGAATAGATTGTGGCATCCCTTTCAGAATCTTCAGCAACAAGTCGAGGACCTAACTCATCGATAGACACAAGTTGAGATGGAACATCCCATGCATATAGGCGCATCAATAATTCAATTCAAGAGTTACAACAACACATTGAGAATTTCCAAGCTAATCAAGTAGGCATTCAAGTAAATCAACACCCTTTTTCATCTGTCATGAAGGAGCCCCCGATTTACATGCCAAAAAATTTTGATGGTGATCATATGAAGTTTTGTTTGCCTCTTGAGGATGCTTGAAGCAAGGCCAAGCATCATCATGGTTCCCCCCGATCTTGGAAAAGAACACGACGGTACTTTATGACTATGAGGGGTTTCTCAGAGTCACTGCCACGTCTAGAGTTGCAGACACTAGTCGAGTAGCAAAAACAAAACTATGGAAGCTATGTCAAAGAAATCGTCCTTCCTCTACCTATGCATCAGAATTTTGGTAGTTGGTATGTGATCTCACTTGGCATGAGGATTATTTCATAAGCCAATTTAAATAGGGCTTAAGAGATGATGTGACCTTCTACTCACGATGTCAAAGGTAAAGACATTGATGAACACATCACCCAAGCCATTCAAATATGATAACCACCTTTCTGAAAGAAAACAAGAAAAGCAAGTAGAAGGAAGACCTAGCTAGTGGAAACCCAACCAACCCACTCCTAAAGAAGAGTCTATGTATGAACCTATGCAAATAGACATAACTACGTTCAAGTCTCTAAACCCAAAGGACAAACAAAGAAGGAGAGATAACAAGTTATGCCTCTATTGTGGAAACCACGGGCATATTACAAGAAATTGCCCAAACAAAAGAACAAACTCTAGAGTGACAACCGCCCTCATAGAGCATGGAAATGAGGAAGTCAAGTTGTAAACGAGACCGTACAGCCGGACCATAATATAAGAAAGGGTCTCATAATTCTGCCATCACCCACAGAAACATGTCTTGCTCCTATCAAGCGGATCATGCAAAGAAAACCCTTTCCTTTAGAGCCTTAGTCGATTCAAGATCCTCATGTTTTATCGATAAAGGATTGGTAGAGAAACATAGAACTCCAATACTTCAGAAGAACAAACCCGTAAAACATTTGGGAAGGTCACCAAGGGGACCATACCATTAAGAGTAGAATTCCAACATCTGTTTCAATGTAATATCAATTCCAACAAATCTCACTATCATCGGAATGCCTTGGCTCAAGTCTCAAGAGACATAATCCAAAAATGGATTGGAAAAAGAGTAGAATCACTAAATGAGACATTCAAAAGAACCTATCATACATAAGAACCAAATCTTTTATGCACTCAATAAGAAAGGAGCCGATATACATGATCTATGCCATACCAACACAAAGTCCAAGAAGACAATCCAATTAAGCTTTAGATGTCTTTCAAAAAGAAAAGTGTAGATAGTTTTGCCAAAACATAAACCTTATGATTGTGCCATAGAAAAACTCCAAGAGGGTGCACAACCACCCTTTAGACCAATTTATAGATTATCCCATGAGGAACACAGAATTACGAAAGAATACTTATGAAAACCTAGCCAAAGGATTTACTAGGCCTTTGAAGTCCCCTACGAGAGCCCTTACCCTATTTGTAAGGATGAAACACTCCAAACATGTGTGGATTATTGCGGTTTAAACAAGATTACTAATAAAAATAGACGTCCTCTACCAATTATAGCAGAGCTTTTAAACTTGAAGTTTTTCACTAAGATTGACCTTCGAAGGGCTTCTAACCTTGTTAGAATCAAAGAAAAAGATGAATGTAAGACAGCCTTGCACACAAGTTATGGACATTTTGAATATAGTTACGCCATTCGTTCTCACTAATGCTCCAACAGTTTTCTAACACATGATGAATGATATTTTTTAAGGATATCTATATGAGTTTATAGCCATATATCTAAATGATATCTTGATATTCTCAAAAGATCTAGAGGAGCATGAACGTTAAGTGAAACTGGATCTAGAAAAACTAAAAGAAAAAAGATTACATGTAAAGTTTGAGAACTGCTCCTTCCATAAGGGATATGGAATCCTTAGGGTTTATTGTCTCAAAAAAAGGAATTTTCATGGATCCTAACAAAATACAAACAATCCTTGATTGGCAAACACCATGTGTTCAAGATGTACAATGCTTCCAATAGGCTTTGCCAACTTTTACACGATATTTATCAAAGCTTACTCCAAGATAGTGACATCTTTCACCGAATTTACATGTAATGCAAAGTTCTTGTGGACTAAAGAAGCAGAAATTACCTTTCATATCCTTAAAACAATTCACTATTGCACCAAATCTAGTCCATCTTGATCCTACCAAGCCTTTCTTCCTAGAGACAGATGCATCAAATTTTGCCTTGGAAGCCATTTTATCTCAAGGGTCAGCATGGGGACAATGGACACCTACATCCAATTGTGTACCATTCAAGAAAATTCTCCACTCAAATAAATAATGAAATCAATGATAAAGAACATCTTGCTATAGTGGATGCTTTTGATACCTTGCATCATCATTTAGAGGGAGAGGCCCATAAAGTTATTGTGTATACAAATCATAAGAATCTAGAGTACTTTATGAACATTTGTACCCTCAACAAAAGGTAATCTCATAAAAGAGGCCACGTAAAGCTATGTGGTGGTGTGCTCAATTGCTCCAAAAACAAAGGGAGTGGGTTGCTAAGTGAGGAGAGAGAAAATGGGCAGAGAAACCTGCGCATAAATTTGGAGAAGAAGATGGATAAGCTTAAGTTGAAGAAGTCCCAATCAAGTTATGAGAGTTTTAACGCCAAGTTGTATTGATAAGTGACTTATAGGTCATTTGGGCATGTTCAAACATGGCCAATGATTTACATGCCTATAACTCCTTAATTTTGAGTCCAAAAAATATAACAAAAATATGTCCGGAAAGCTCTCAGAGAGAGTTGTCAAAAGGCAGGGTCAGAATATACAAAGGGAGAATCCATGGGGCCTTTATCCCCGACAACCTCCCACTTAAAGGACCAAGGAGGCTCCTTTAAGCTAAGTAATTCCCACCAACTCTATACATAGATGATGTTATGCCTTGGCTAGACACTTCGTGAGAGCATCAACAAGATTCTGTGAAGTATTGACCTTGATCAAAACGATCAAACCATCCTCTAACACCTCTCTGATGAAGTGATATCTCACATCAATATGCTCTATGCAAGCATAAAACATGTTCTTTGCCAAACATATGGCACTCTGGCTATCGCATCCAAGAAAAGGTGCCCTTTCAGGCATCCCAAACTCACTGCAAAAGCGGGCTAACCAAATGGCTTCTTTGGAAGCCTTTGTGGCTGAAATATACTCAGCCTCTGTAGTAGATAGTACAAGTATCCTCTGAAGTCTAGAGAACCATGAGATAGAAATGCATGCAAGGGTGTTAACATAGCCAACTTGTGGACTTCTGAGTGTCCACATCACTTGCCATGTTTTAGTCATAGAATCCTTTCAACTCCAATGGACCCTTTCCATAGCATAGGCATCTACCTTTGGTCCCTTTCAAATATCTCAAGAAAGATTTGACTTCCTCCCAATGAGCTTTGCTAGGATTAGTCATAAAGTTGCTAACGACTCCCATGGAATGAGCAATGTTTGGTCGAGTGGCAACCATAGCATACATAAGTGAACCACACGCCGATGCATATGGAACATTCTTCATGTAGTTGGTTGCATCATCATCTTTGGGACAATCATCCTTGGAGGGCTTAATATCTGGCTGCAATGGCACTCCAAGCTGCTTAGCATCAGTCACATTGAATCTGTCCTGCACTTTTCCAATGTACTTTTCTTGGGATAAATGTTTGTGCAGCTGCCTATCCCTTTTGATTCGCATACCAAGTATATGCTCACTTTCCCCAAGGACTTTCATTGAGAATGCAGAGTTCAGTTGCTGTTTTAGAGCATTAAGAGTTCTCTTTTTCTTCCCAGCCAGCAGCATATGATCTACACATACAGCACTAGAATAATCGGCTTGCCATCTTCATCTTTTTTAGTGTACAAACGGTGGTCTACATGACTTCTTTGGAACACATGTTTGAGCATAAATGCATGAAACTTTTTATACCATTGTCTGGGGGGCTTGTTTCTACCCATACCAGATGCTCTTTTCTAGGAATGGCATATCCTTTTGGCTGTTTCATGTACAGCTCTTCATCTAAATCACCATGTAAAAAAGCTGTTTTAATACCCATTTGGAATAGCTCCAAATCCAAGACACCTGTGAGAGCAAATAACACACACAATGTGGCAGAGAGAACACTTCTTGGAAATCAACGCCCCCTTTTTGGGCATATCCCTTAGCAACCAGCCTTTCTTTATACTTGGGTTTGCCATCAACAGTCTTGATTTTGTATACCCACTTGTTGGGAATGGCCTTCCTATCTTTGGCCAACTGAACCAAGTCCCCCGTATCATTTGCATGCAAGGCCTTTATCTCTTCTGGCATGGCTAACTCCCACTTCTTCTTGTGCTCATATAGCTTTGCCTCTTTATAAATGAGAGGCTCACCTTCGTCTGATAACATAAGGTATGTACAGAGGGGTCATATCTGTTCACAGGCCTCCTAGGATATGTAGATCTTCTTACCCAACGATCCACATTCTCTGGCAATGGATCTACATCGGGAGGTACATCAACTTCCTCATTGTTAATGGGCTGATGTACATCGTTTCCAGCCCTGTTTTCAGCATGAATAGGTGGCTGCATATGCCCTTGAGGAGCCTCATTTTGTTGTCCAACGTTGGCCCAATAACCATTGGCTCATTGTCATTTCCAGCCATATGTGGTGCATCCCGAGGGGCAGATTTAACATGTGGCTGTACAGGCTGGAATTCAACCTTTTTATGGTCACTTTTAGAGGCACAATTGTTTTTTAGCAGCCTTGCCTAATTAAATACAACATCCCGGCTGCGTATTACCTTCTTGAGTTGACGTAGCCAAATCTTGTAGCCCATTTCACCTTAACCTCCATAACCCATGAAGATTCCTTTAATAGACTTTGCATCTAACTTGCTTCTCAACTCAAGCCTTATATGTACAAAAACATCACAACCAAAGATGCGTAGGTGGTCATATGAAGTTGATTTGCAAGACCAAACCTCTTCAGGAATGCCAACTTTAAAATGCATATGAGGGAATCAATCACAAACATGAACTGCAAAGCCTCTCCTCAAAATCCATTAGCTCTGGACAGCATGCATCTCACCCTCTCATATAAAGTCCTGTTATACCTTTCAGCCACATCATTAGAAAAGGGGCTGTATGGAACTGTTAGCTCCCTCTTTTTCACAAAATCTATTGAATTCAGCAATTGTAAACTCGCCCCCCTTATCTATAAGTAAGCATTTCAGCTTTCTACCTGTTTGGGTGGTCACAAATGCATGAAATGTCTTAAATGGAGGAAAGGCTACATCTTTAGATTTTAACAAATATACCCAAAGCTTCCTAGAGTAGTCATCAACAAAAGAAACAAAGTAAAGACCACTCCCCCATAGATTTGGTGGGCATGCTTCAAACATCATAATGAACAAGATCAAGCACATTAGACTTACAAGAGACATCCGAGTAGTAGGAATTCTTTACTTTCTTACCATATTGGCATTCATTACAAAAATGAAGTTTTGAGTCTTTAACATCAAACTTGTCCAAATTACGTAGTTTTAAGTTTATCAAGGCCTTTTTGGCTCATGTGGTCAAGCCTTTTATGCCATAATTCCATATGTGAATGGATTTCAGCCAAAGCAATAAACTTGCACAGCAAGGCTTTACCATGCAAGCAATAAAGAATCCTTTTCTTTGTACCTTTACCAATCAGCCAAAAGCCTTTGATAAGCTTCCATGACCCCTTCTCAAAAAGAGTACTATATCCATGCATATCCATTTGCCCAACAGACAATAGGCTTTCCTTCATGCTTGATAGATACCTTACATCATGCAAAATAGCTCATTAGTACCATCTATAGTGAGATGCATTGTGCCAGCATTGTGCCA
>CM035426.1:156301507-156371507 GCA_020310875.1 Ceratopteris richardii | reverse complement strand
CTCGTCAAGAGACTCGTAACCAAACAGAACGCGTGAATCAAGTTCTAGAACAGTATCTCCATTGCACCATCAACTATTATCAAAATGATTGGTTTGAGCTTTTACCCTTCGTAGGGTACTACAGTGTTCATGTATCTACCAAGCATACTCCCTTCTTTGCAAGGATAGATGTAAAACTCTCAAATCATGTGAAAAACCCAACTGTCAAAGATAAGGCCTTCTACCTCATGGATATTCATGAGGATCATGAAGAATTCGAGGTCGAGCAGGAAGGTTGGAATACCTTGATCATTGGAAAGGATATGACATCGGTGATCATACTTGGAACCTGCAAAAAATCTTCAGAAAGCATCAAAATCAAGGTTCGTGAATTCCATAGGAAGAATCCAATGAAACACAAGCCAAAGAACATGGTCTCTCCCCATGGAACTCATTGTTTGAAGGGGAGATGATGTCATGGATACAAAGGAAACCATTGTAAATCTTAGATCTCATGTGACTTTCTATATCTCATGATTGGTTCATAATTTGGAGAAATTAATTGTACAATCGCATCCGAAACATACTAAATCTCTAAGATCAATTGTCTACTTGCATGATTTTGAGATCCGGAAGGTCCTATTATGGATTGTTGACATCATCAATTCGTAACTGTCCTTGAATATCTATATATGCCCTTCTTGGAAGCTCAATGTCATGATCTCCAAGTATTTTCCAAGTTCCAGTTCGAGTTCTTTCCTTGCTCTTTGTTCTTGTCTTGTCTAATCTAGTATTCTGAGGCAGGTCATAGAAATGGTAATAGTCATGTTGGAGAAGAAAAACATGAAAACCGCTTGGGAAGTTAAAGGATACAAAGAATTATATTGTACTCAAGAGTCAAAAAAAAAAAAAAAAAAATGCAAGATTCATTAGATTGCACCCAAAAATTACTTTGCATCAAAAGTTCAGCAACCCAAATTATTCTCCTTCCATTAATGCTCCTTATTACCTTAGACAAACCATGTGCAGAAATAACACTTACATCAAGAGGCAAAGATCCACTGTAAAACACCAATAATCGACAACCGAAATGCTTTGCCAAAGCCTTGACAAGAACTTCTTGATAAACCTCTGATCCTGATTTAAGTTCTGAATTAATTAAAATGCGAGTTATTTTGGCCAAATGAAAACAAAAACGAGGGAAATGCAAGATATTAGACCTGGAGGTCCTGAAAGCAAGATCCTGGGGTTTACTGAATGCAAATCATTTGTAAATCTCACAAACGCTGGGTGTTGCAAATGGACATATGTAGATGCAATAAGCACACTCTTAGTGCTTTCACTGATTTCATCAATTACAACCAAGAAATAAAAAAGAGTCACAAGAACACCCCTGCAGCAAGTAAAGAAAATTAAAAGGATCCTGCTATTAAGCTATCAAGGTACACAATTACCTCAGGTAATATGGGAAATCATCAAATGAAACATCAAATCCTTCACCATCCATAACCATCTTTTTAAAGTCATCTTTCAAAGATTGTCTCCTATGTGCAGTAGGACAGGATGGATTCACGTTTTCATGCTCTGTGTCTTTAGCCTTTGCACCATCACCTAAACAATAAGTTCCGCTGTCTATGCCTTGCCCTGGGTCCTTTGGTAAATCTCCTATACAGCCTCCTACAAGCTCCAAAGTAGGAACTGTATCCAACCCTGAATCCTCCATAGTCACATCTGTTACAGGCTTTTCACCTACCATCCCAGGCTGCAAGGCTGCTTCCTCACAAGCTTTTCCTGCTTGCCCCACTGCCTCCACATCAGATAAAGATCCCTCTGGTATATCCGAAGGAGGTGCCAAATGTGGTATCATTGCAGCCATGCTTGCTTTCATCCTATCATCTGCAGTCTGTGCTATCATTGTGGGGAAACGTGACTTCTGAGCAAAATTAGGAAAAGAAGGGAGAATGGAAGCCCCTGCAACATCCATCGATTCTCCAGCACGGGTCTCATCGATTTGTAAGACTTTCGAAGCTGCGTTCTCTGAAACAGCATGCACTGATGTTCGGGATGGTACAGATGACGCTGAAAATGGCTGGAATATCTGAGTAGAAGTTGAGCAACAAGCAGTAAAGATAGAGAGATAAAAACAGAGTGAAACATGCTCGGAACATTAAACTTACGACTCAGAAGGATACATAGGAAAACAGTTTGCACGATGAAAATACGATCTCATCACCACCTTTAAGAAGTATACTACAGTTCTTCTTCACATGTTTACCATTTACAAGAACCACTCCGTTGTTCCCAATATTTTCAAGTAGTGTTACGCCACCATGTTCATGCTGGATGTAAACAGGAAATGCTTAAAAACCTTGAGTGGGTGCGAACAACTTAAATCATGGTGGAAAATCGTAAGATGGGCTCTTATATTGGCACTGTCTCAATACCTGCATGTATTTAAGTTTGGAAAGCATTCCGCTGATGCCCTGATCCTTTAACTGTAAGTCACATGTTCTGCTACGTCCGATTGTAAAAGTATGTCCAACCAGATTGATATGTGGATACTGAAAAATTTATTCAGGTATTTATGCAACATTTCTTCCCACCACTCCAATAAAAAAAGTGATTACTGGAAAATGCTCAGCAGCTTGCCTGGCTAGATTGGGACAACAATTTCCCCCATGGAGTTCCAATATCACGTCGCTTAAGATGAAGCCATGCCGTTAGACTTGGTCTGAGAATAGGTGGTACAGCTGCATGATGATAAACTACTTAGAGAATGAATCATTATCAATCAAAAGGAATGGATTATTAATTTCCGTCATTCCTACTTAGCTCGGAAAGAGCATCATAAGCTTGTCCGTGATTGGCCTTCAATCGCCAAACTGCGAAGCTTACCTGAGACACTGAGTGGTTTTGCACTCTCACCGGAAACGTCAAGTTTGCCCAACTCTGCTAGCTTGGGCGTGCTCGGAGACTTCTCCTCAGCTCGGCCGTCTCCTGCTTGTGTGGACCTTTCGAAAATAGTATCGTTTTGGGGGAATGGTGTGCAAAGTTCTGCATCAGCTTGTTTCACTGGACGTAGAAGCGAAGTTTCGAGTTCCGTTTTCTCCTCTCTCTGTCCAAAATCGCACATAAACAACGATTATACGAGATAATCTCTCCCATTTGAGTATACCCGCCAACACATATAGAAGACGAACAAAAGATTCGATTCCATGCTAGACTCATAAACCTTTGCTCTTTTGCATGGTGGGAGTGGAGGCGCAGAAGTTGATGACTGCTTCTGCTGGTATCGTTGGTGCTGCTCTGAAGCAGGAATCGATGAGGGAAGACTAGAAGAACGTGTACCGGAATTTCTGCGTGTCGAGACCATAACCGCGATGAGGAGAGAACTGGGAAATGCGCCCGATAGATGAAGGCAGTGGATCGAGATCGGCAAGGATCGATCTAGAGAAGGTGATTTTAACAGGAATACCCGAAATCGGAGTAGTATGCGCAACGATGGAGCTCGCCAGTGCAGCGAATAGAGAGGAGGCAAGGATTACGAGAAAATGGCGACGGGGATATCCTGCTTCGTCCCCCAAATGGTGGTTTGTTTCCTGCGTTTAGTTTGACGATGGATGATGGTATTTAGGGGAATGCACGAGGAGCTTTTGAAGTGATTTTCCGTTTGTACGAGAAGCCAAATGGGTTTTATAGACGGTTCCCTATCCATTATGCAGAAAAGTAATGTGCCCTTCAATCTTTGTCAATTGTAGGTTGCGTTCACACGGTTGTGTCTTTTTATTTCATTTACACAAGATGACAAAAACGAAGGTAGAGGAAAAGTCAAATGTACTTGGGGGGAAAATAACTTTTATATAAGATAAGAAAATAACTTTTATTTTTATATAAGATAAGAGAATAACTTTTATTTTTTCATTGTCTATTACATGGTAACAACAAAGGACAAATTTGTATTAATTTTTTGAGATACAAGAAAATAGTGTTTGTAACCTTCACTCACACATGATGAAGAAAATATTGTTAGGCTCCATCCACTCCTCCTCTCCATCCACTCCTCCTCTCATCTAAGCCTCTCATCTAAGCTTTTTTGTAGTTGTGTCTTTCTATTTAGAGGAAAAGTCAAATGTACTTGGGGGGAAAATAACTTTTATATAAGATAAGAAAATAACTTTTATTTTTATCTAAGATAAGAAAATAACTTTTATTTTTTTATTGTCTAACATCGTAACAACAAAGGACAAATTTGTATTAATTTTTTGAGATACAAGAAAAGTAAAGGAGCAAGAATATGGTTAAACATCATGAGAAAGAAAGATCATGAGTGTGTAACGTGCAAAGATAAGTCACCCATTAAGACTATGGATGTCTACAAGCTAGGGGAAAACCTCCCATAGAGGGAAAATCCACCTTACAAAACCTCAATGTGTCTACATGCATCACTACATAAAGGTACAAAAAAGGCCCCCTAGGAGTTACGAAGTGAGCTAAAAGTTGGCACTCATGTGTAAAAAAGTGCCTAGTTGTGTGGAGTATGAATAGTCCAAAATCAATTAACCCCAAGCTTTGTGAAAATCTTTGAACTTTCGATGTAGTAGAGCCAGGCACATAAGTTGCGTTTATCTCTCTTATTAAGAGCCTCTCACAAATAGAAAACTTTAATGCACATTATCATGTTTTGTGCAAGCACGGATCAATCTATTTTCACAACTACCAATGCATTCTAACTATCAATAAATATGTGATAGTACAAGATTAGCCAACAACCAAATTAACAAAGATCTTTTGTCAGGCATGACTATAAGTACGAAAGCTTTTATATACTCTACCTCGCAAGTAAAAAAAAAACAATGCAATTTGGTTATGAAAAAAAATGGAGATATGGCAATATACGATCCTCACTTGGGACAATCTATCTAGTAAAGCTCAAATATTGAAATCCTTGTGTGATGAAGCCTCGCTAATGCACAAGAAGCGACACTCGACTCACCACCCAACCATCTACTATACAAATTTCTAGATTGGGAATGGCCTTTTGAGTTAACCGAAGCTAGATTTGCACGTTGAATCTCCATAAACACGTACGTAATCACAAGTAGAATTTAGCTAGAAAGTAGCTTAGTTGACTAGAATCTACTCATGTGATGTGTATTAGCTATTGTTGGAGTTTGAGGTCTTGTTGGAGTTTGAGGTCTGCGAAAGCACGTGAACAACACAAGGAAGAAGAAGAATCTTGGACCACAAAACAGTGTACTCAATGTATTACGAAGTGAATGTACAAAGATAAGTCACGCATTATGATTATAGGCATATATACAAATCGAGGAAAAAAAACCCTCCTAAAGAGGGAAAAAAGTGCCCCTCCAGTCCTAAGTGTGTTCACACATCACTACCGAAATATATCAATGAATCCCCTTTGGAAGTGATGCGGTGAAGGAGTTGGCACTCATGTATAAGGAAGTGCCAAGCTATGTGGAAAGAGATCAATCCACAAAAGGAAGTAAGCCCAAAGCTTTGTGGAAAGCTTCAAACTTCTCCTGAGGCAAAGCCTTTGTGAAAAGATCTGCAATGTTATTTTGTGTGGGAACATAAGCCAAATTGATCTCTCCAGCAAAGAACCTCTCCCAGACATAATGATAGTGCACCTCAATGTGCTTTGTGCGAGCACGGAACACAAGGTTCCTTGCAACTGCCAATGCGTTCTGATTGTTAGTGAAGATCATGGTGGCAAAAGGGCTAACCAACACCCAAATTAGTCAAAAGGCATATAAGCCACACACACTCAACAATTTCTATGAAAGCTTCCCTATACTCGACCTCACAACTAGAAGTGGCCAGAATAGGCTGCTTCTTGCTCAACCAAGATATGCATGAGCTACCAACCATGAAGCAAAAACCACTAGTGGGCACACGAGCATCATAACAACCAACCCAATTAGAGTAAAAAAAAAAATGTAAATCTGGCGGTAGTGATCCCCCCTTGGGACAAAACAATCCAAGTAGTCGGGCACCACTCAAGTAGTGAAAGATGTGTTTAACCGCCTACAAATGCTTGACACCTGAGCAATGCATAAAGTTGCTCATCTATGAGACATCAAACTGAACATCAGGCCGAGTTATGCATAAGTAAATCAAGCATCCAATAGCGTGCTGATAGAGAACAACATCAAAATGCATCTCCAACATCATCAAGACTCAACCGTAAACTTGTTTCCATAGGAGTGTCAATAACTTTGCAGTCTTCAAGGCCAAAATATTACAATAATGTGTCAATATATTTTGTCTGACACAAAGCTATTCCACCATCAACTTGCATAAATTGAATGCTCAAGTAATGATGCAAATGCCCCAAATCTGACATCTGAAATGAAGCACACAAATCAACCTTAAAATCAGCAATATGCTTCTCATTAGCAGTGAGCAGCATGTCATCAACATAGACAACAATGATCAGAAGCACATCATTTGCACGCTTAACATATAAGATGCTCTTAGTTCGACTATTCTCAAAACCATTTGCAATCAAGTAGGCATGTATCTTTTCATACCAAGCACGTTGTGCTTTCTTCAAACCTTTTGCAAGAAGCCTAGCTTTGTACCAATCAATTGTTCCATCAGCTTTATGTTTCAACTTGTATACCCATTTACTACTAATGGCCTTTTTTCCTGGAGGTAAATCACATAAAGACTAGGTACCATTCTTCATAATATCATCATATTCTAATTGCATAGCAGCCATCTAATTTTTTGAATTTTTTGCTTCATCAAAAGAAACATGCTCATTCTCATCACAGAGATTCGAGGTAGCCATAACATAGCAATCTCATGCAAAAGAATCACTATGAGAGTCTGAATGAGTAAAATATGGCAAAGTTGCATCTAATTTGCTCTCTGGCAAAGTGCACACCAACCATTTAGGCATAGTTTTTGCCTCCTCTATATCAGACCTTTCATCAACAAGTGCATCATGTAAATCTGCATCAGAAATGGAATGATCTTCATCATCATGTGAAACTTGTAAAGGCTAAGAAATTGCCTCATTTGGATGAGCACTTGACTGTCCACCTATAAAATGAGGCAGCAAACTGTCATACACATCTTTTGAGCTAATTGATGTCTCCTTAGTACATGAAAGTAATGGTTGAGTTTCCTCTTTCACAAAAACAACATCACAGCTAACCAAAATGCATTTAATCTATGGATGATACAAACGATAGCCTTTGTTTTCATAATTGTACCCAACAAAAGTACATTTCATTGCTTTATCATCCAATTTTTTGTGTTGTTGTTCAAACACTAATCCATATGCCAAACAACCAAAAAGAAATGGCTTGCGACCATGCCAAGCCTCATGTGGAGTGATAGATTGTGCTGCTTTGATGGGACACCTGTTAAGCACATATGATGCACATGAGATACAGTCATTTTTCTACATCAGAACATTTTAGTCAATGGACATGGCTAAAAGCAATGATGTATTTTGTATGTTGGATGCATGGAGAAGACTCATCTTCTTGGTACAAAATTTTTCCAAACAACTAAAGTAAAGAGGAAGCCTATGAAGGAAAAGAGGAGATGATTCTGGTTGTTGATTTGAGTGAACCAGTCACATGCTAGAAAAGAGGGAAGAAAAGACATATCCTTAGCTACAAGATTGATGAAGCTTCTTCAAATCCTATGTCAATAGCCACTTTGTTATGGATAATGGTATGGATATCATTTGTTATGATTACTTTTATGGCAGTGAGTGCATGGCCTTACAAGGATGTGGAAGGAGTACATACACGTCTTTGGAGACAAAGGATTCCATTGGCTGAAGAAGTTGGAATAGTAAGATGGAAACGCTATAATTTCAATAAAAAAATTGCGAAAATAGAGATACAAAGGTGAGCATAAGAGAAGCAACAATTGTAAAGTGCAACAGAAGTGCAAGGATACTGATAGTGTTGGTCTGAGAGGTAATCTTTCTTCTATTTGGAATTCTCTTAGCCTAAGAGGAGTATGAGTAGCTCATGACCGCAACTCGGTCTCAAACCTTGAGGGTCCCTTGCAAAGAAACGAGAGGAAAAGTTGTTCAAAGGTCAACCAGCCCTTTATCATCAACATCGTGAGTAAGAAACATGGCAGACCAGGTAGAATTAGAAACTCTATTCTCCAAATTAAATATCAAATTTCCATCTTTTAAGGGATTAGCACAAGAAGACCTAGACAAACACATTAGGAGATTTTTGGCCTTATGTAAGACAAGGGTTCTAATGGGAAGAGAAGATGCCTTTTTAATTCTTTTCCCAACAACATTAGAAGGGTTATTAGATAAATGGTTTAGTTAGTTTGTCGATAATCATTTCAATACATGGGACCTAATGAACGAAGCAATTAAGACACAATTCCAACAAGGGAACTCAACAGAGAACATTATTGAAGAGCTAGAAAATCTAAGACTAGGTTCGGGGGAGACATTTCCAGAAGTTGTCATGAGAGCCAAGGCATTAATGGCTAAATTACCAGAGCCTCCCCATGACCTCTTCATCAAACAGTGGCTGGCTAAACCACTTCCAATTTCAACACATTGCAAAATTAAAGAGTTAGTGTTACCTATAACAACAATTGAAGAGCATTAATACAGCAACAAGATTGGCACAGATTAGGCATCAATATGGGACAAGCTCTTTTAGTCTATTATATCATGTAGAGTCTAAGGACCCAGTAATTAAATTAAGGAAGCAGCTTGAGAGCTTGAAAAGTGACAAAGCCCACAAAGAGGATGAAAGTGTGGTAGCTCAGTTAAGGCGAGACATGGAGACCTTAAATCTACAAAAAGAAGACGAAGCCCAAGCAGAAGAGTTGGCACAACTTCGACAACAGCTATAGGAAATCCGAGGGGGGTGCCATAAAAAATGGATTGTGGTGCACCATGTGCAGCAAACAGGGTCATGTGGTAAGTGAGTGTCCACTTTTAAGTGTGACTTGCCAACTATGTAGGAAAGGTGTTCATGAGGCCTAGGAATGTCACTCAAGAGGGATGCCTGCACAACCATATTGGGGACAAGGAGGAGCTCAACCATCAACCAATGTGATGGTAGCAACACTCAATCAAGGTAACAATTAGAACCCTCAACATAGGGATAACTTTGGAAATGGGCCAAGGAGGCCAATTATTTGTTTCAAATGTGGAGAATGTGGGCATTACCAAAGCCAATGCACTCTACCAAAAAATGCCCCTCCTTGTAGAAATTGCCTAGAGGCTAGGGACCATCATATTGATTTTTGTCCTAAGAACCAGGCATCTACATCTGGGCCACACATTCAAATGATTTTTGTGAACAAAGAAGAAGTTGTAGAACAAGTCAATGTGCCATCACCATCTACCAAAGTAGTGCAATTAGAAGAAATCGACTCCTTTTTAATGCAAACAAGAAGCAAAGGGAAGGCTCAATTAGACATCAGTCAAGAGTCAACTACTAATGGAATGAAGAAGGAAAATGGGGAAAATGAGGAAAAATTCACTTCAATCGAAGATACAAGACAAAACGAAGAGGTTTGAAGTATTAGTGATGTAATTGGGCATGCATTCAGCAGGGCTCATGAGGAGTTTGATAAGTCAAATAGAGCCCATGGTTAAGGAATCGGAAGCTTCAAGACTACTCAAATCCATTAAAAAGGAGTTAAGTATTTTTTATTTAATAAAGATGGATGTGAAATTTAGGTCAGAGCTCTTGCAGATAATTGAGAAGGCTTGCACAACCACTTTAGTGGCAAAGACTGTTGCTATGCATAAAGATAGAATTATATGGGAAGCCCCCCTCACAGATTATAGGAGCCCTCGGCTAACAGTCACTATCAAAAGACATGAGTTTCAAGGAGTTATTGTAGATGGTGGTTCTAGCATTAACTTGGCCTGAACATACCATGAAAAAGATTGGACTACAACCTTCAATACCAGCCTCATTCATTGTAACATTGGCCAACCAAAGCATAGTAAGGCCTATGGGAGTGGCCCTTGGAGTCCCAGTCGACATATAAGATACCACCTTTAACTTGGATTTTGTTGTCTTAAGGCTACCACTTGTAGATGGAAGTTTGCCCCTAATGATTAGGAGATTTTGGTTAAGGCATGCCAATGTGCTGCATGATTGGGATAAGGGCACAATGTGGGTAAAGCAAGAGGGAAAAGAGTTGCAGCATATATTTTTAGAAGAAGGACCAGACAACAGATTTTATGAAGAAGAGAGCATGTTGGCTTGGCTACATGGAGAAGACTCATCTTCCTACTATGGAATTTTTCCAAACAACTCGAGTAAAGAGGAAGTCTATGAAAGGAAAAGAGGAGATGGTTCCGGTTGTTGATTTGGGTGAAGCAGTCACATGCCAGAAAAGAGAGAAGAAAAGACACATCCTTAATTGCAAGATTGATGAAGCCGCTTCAAATCCTATGTCAATGTCCACTTTGTTATGGATAATGGTATGGATATCATCTGTTATGATCACTTTTATGGCATTGAGTGCAAGGCTTTACAAGGATGTGGAAGGAGTACCTGCATGTCTCTGGAAATATAGGATTCCATTGGTTGAAGAAGCTAGAATAGTAAGATGGAAATGTTATAATTTAAATAAAAAATTTGCTAAAACAAAGATAAAGGATGGACAATGCTGGAAATATTATTCCAATGAAGGATTCAAGGTTGGCCTATTAGATGTTCAGTGT
The DNA here is from genome assembly GCA_020310875.1 of Ceratopteris richardii. Taxonomy (NCBI): domain Eukaryota; kingdom Viridiplantae; phylum Streptophyta; class Polypodiopsida; order Polypodiales; family Pteridaceae; genus Ceratopteris; species Ceratopteris richardii. The sequence continues at coordinate 156,360,820 of CM035426.1, read as the reverse complement.
GCCCAAAGGGAGGACAATTCAAATGACGTGTGGTATAGTTAGAGATTCTAGAGGGAAAAAAGCTTCCATTGTTCATGATATCAAGGCTCAAGGCTTAACATTAGCAAAAGTAAAGCTCTCTCGATTGCCTAGAACTTGCAAAATCTGTCCAAGTTGTACGTAGCCTTCTTGTACCATTTTTTTTCCTAAGTTTTATTAGTTTTCATCAATTTTCATGGTTGTTCTTTGCGTTTTTATGCAATTTCGAACCCATTTCATAGGCCCTTCTAGGAACACTTTGTTGGGAATTTTTGAAGAATTTTGTGAATTTCTTTAGAATTTTTTTAGATTTTTTGTTATCTTTTTTTTATTTTTTCTTGTTAAAATAGAAGAAAAGAGGAATCTCTCTTTGTTTTTGAGTGAGAAAAGTGGTTTAGATGTTTAGAGAGTTTTTTGACGATTTTTCATCATTTTTATGGAATTTTTTTGGATTTTTATCTTATTTTTTTCCATATTTATTAAAAAAAACAACCTCTCTCGGTTTCATTTTTTATTTCGAAAAAAACTCTCTATCTTCTCTCCCTACCTCTCTCTATCTTCTCTCTCTATTTCTCTCTATCTCTCTATACCTCTCTCTAATCTCTCTCTAATCTCTCTCTAATCTCTCTCTAATCTCTCTCTAATCTCTCTCTAATCTCTCTCTACCCTCTCTCTAGTTTCTCCCTCCTCTCTTTCCACTCTCTTCCTCTCGCTCTCTTCCTCTCTCTCTTTCTCTCCCCCCGACCATAGGATAACTTTTATGCTATGGTGTTTACTATATATTTTTTATTTTTATTGGAAAAAATATTTTGCCTGTAGATTGCACCTCACATGGCTTTTTTTTCAAATTTTGGGGTCAATTTCGTCTTTCTTGACACTGGAGGATTGAATTTTTGTATTGTTTTTGCCAAAATCTAGACTTTTATTTTCCTTTTGGTCAAAAGCCACATGCTTTATGCACATTTACTATGTGTTTATTCTTTTTCACATCGTCCACATGGTCTATTCCACCCTTATTTTCCCACATCTTTCACATTTTTCCATATAAACCCTCTGTATCTTTGATTATTAGCTTCTTGATCCCATCCAAAGCCCCTAATCCTACTCCCTACCCCTCCCTTTCTCCTTCTACTCAACCCCACACTTACCCCTCCTTACCCTATACTTCTTAACCCTTTAGCCCTCCCTACCCTTTCCTTGCTACCCTCCATTCTCCAGCATCTCCTTCTTTAATGCACAATTTTTTGTTTTTGTTCTTCCTTGGTATTTGTTCTTTACTGCTCCTTATGGACTTGGTAGCTACTCAATTGTCCTTTTGAAGATTTTGCACAACAGGAATCAAGGTGACATCTCTACTCATGGTTTGGCTCTTAACTCTTCACTGCTCCAAGGTGCAGAGCCCATAAGGTGGTGGACAATGGTTGAGCCCATCAAAGTCAATCTAGTCAAAAGTCAAATTGGTCAAAGTCAAATGATCAAAGTAAAAGTGGTCTAAGTCAAGTTGGTCAAGGTGCATAGGTAGTGCACAATCAATTTATTCACAATGGTTATGTTTTGCAAAAAGTTGGATACAGGTTGCAGATCATCTTTTTGTAAGGCTTTCAAGGGTTTTAAAGTGTCTGGAAGGTTCACTTCAATATGAAGGCAAAAGTAAAGGCATGTGAAGAGGAAGCGGTACACAAAAGTGTATGTATGGCCCTCCATTTAAAATTTTGTTTTAGTCCTAAAGTCACTACAAGACAAAATAGAGAGTTGTTGGTTGTACTACACATTTTAAGACATGCTTGGGACATCAATGTGAGCACCAAGATACACTATCAATCAAGAGCGGTGTACATAAGTGAATCGACACTCACAACAAGGAGCATGCATTATTCTTGGAGTGAGACTAAGCAAGTGATAGCATAGTCTACACTAGGTGAGAAGAGCAAGAGACATTGAACGAATATACGATGCAGAGAAGCAAGTCCAGACAAAGTGTGCAAGAAGTGTGATTTAGTGTGTGTGCAGAGGAGTGTACAGAGATAGTAAGCAAGGCAATCAAGGTGGCACAAGGTAGCATGAAAGCAATGTGTGTGTCAATAAAAGATGTCCCTCAGTCCTACCCTATTGGAAGCTTGAGTGCAAGGTGTGCACAAGAGCAAGCTCCTAGAGAAGGTGGAGGTCTAGTGCAGAGAAGGTTGGTGACATAAGTAGCTTTGGGTATCTTGTAATCTTGTGTGTGTGTGTGTGCGGGTGTGTGTGTGTTCTTTCAAATTAAGCACTCCGCACAGAGCGTAATAGATGAGTAGATAGAGTTGATGAGAAAACACAAATAAAGTGAGATGTAGACTAAGAGATGGAGAACTCAAATTCTCAAATTCCCAAGAGTAATGCAGCCACAAAAATGACATTGTCCACCTGTGGACTCCCAATGTGGAGCTTATATGGCGATATAGAAAGACTCTAGATGAAGGGCTTACTAGTGTGCAATGCTATGTAAGATACACATGATTCATGCTTATATAGCTTTAAGAAAGGGAGCTAGTATAGATAAATGTAGTCGGGAGAGACAAAATAGTCAACAAAATATACAATCTGCAATATCTCCAGGACTATAACTCCTACCATCTCAGCCCTACGGGATGGGGGGATAGGCCCCCTAGACCTCACAGAAGGAGACAAGTGCCCCTCTGCACTCCTCCCATTAAGGTTATATGGGAAGACCATGCAATGCCACAAGGTCTTTATTTTCACCTTATATGGCAACCCAATGGTCTGGAAGTTTATGCCTTACCTAACCTATTGGTTAGACTCACAAAGATCATCTATTATGATCAGTAGTCACACATAGACCTCATCTAACTTGGATTAGGGTTCCACAAATATCGAGCCTTTCATAATGGCTTCTCCTCATAATGGGCGCCTTACAATTTAGAGCACCATGGATCATTTGTGGTCAATTGAGGGTGGAGTATCGAGTATATCTAACACCACCCCTCAATGTCCACCCTATAGTGAACTCCTTATTGTAATACCAATCTCTGGAAAGTGTTAATGAAATATCTCTCTCCGAAGAGCCTTCGTGAATATGTCTGCTCCATTTTCTTGAATTGGACAATAGCTCATCTCCACGATCCCATCCTCAATCAAGTCATAACATAGTAATACTAAATTTCAATGTGCTTGGTAAATGCATAGAAAATAGGATTCTTGATGATGGCCAAGCAAACTTGGTTGTGACACTTCAACCATATAGCCTCCTATCCTTGTATTCCTATGTGCCATAGGATTCTTCTCAGTCATATTGCTTCACATGCTGCTTTGTACTCAGCTTCAATAGAAGATAATGCTACAATTCGTCGCTTCTTACTGATCGAACATAAAATCTTAAATCCTAAACAAAATAATAATGATAACTGGTGTACAGTTCATGATTTGTGAAATGGTGATGTGATTTTTGCTTCAAGGATTTTATGTCATGGATTTATAAGATCATAGACTATGAAAAATCTGTGAATGATTTTTGGCATGTGTAGTACATGATTCTCAGGCTATGTTAGATGCAAAGCTTTGGCATGCATGCTTTGTTCGTCTGAATTTTGCTAGTTTGCTACGCCTACAAAAAATTGAAATGGTGTCCTCTTTGCCCAAACTTGAGGCATCTAGTAAACATGTATGTGAAGGCTGTATTTTCGAAAAAGTGAAGCATTCCTCCTTTCCAGAAGATGGTTCAGTTCGAGCTACTAAAAAATTGCAGCTTGTTCACAGTAATCTATGTGGTCTTATGCATACAACCTCTTTTGGAAACTATCTTTACTTTGTGACTTTCATCAATGACTTTTCCAGGCATGCATGGGTATGTCCATTGAAAGCAAAGTCAGAAGTGTTTATGTGCTTCAAACAGTTTCTAGTTTTGGCTGAAAATCTGTCAACATGTAAAATGGGCACCCTCTGTTTTGATCGAGGGGAGGAATATATGTCTTCTGACTTTAATGCATGGACACACACAGGCCGACATGTTCAATGCCTATCTTTCGATTTTGTTCTCTACATGCACTCAAAACAGAACATAATATATTCATATAAAATAGTTACATTTTGTTGTCTGCCTCTTTGGGGAGACATTTCAGGGATTAATTACAAAGGTGTCTGATGGCTAACACTACCAACAACAAACTAATAAGCAATTTTGGTCATGATTCCCGTTTCCTCATCTAATTTGGGTCAATTATCTTTGCTCGATTTCACATATGTGGTTAAAGGTGTACTCAATGCCTTTCCACCCTGCATATTGAACCTGTGAAGTACTTTGGATATGTGCTCACTTTGAGACAAGTATATGAATCTTTTACTCTTATCATGAGTAATGTGCATGCCAAGAATTCTTCGTGTTAAATGTCTGACTCAACTTCTTTTTGAGAATTTTCAATTCATAAGATGACTTCCTAGCAGTTAACATATCATTGACATAAAGTATTAAGCATATCAAGCTACCATTTGAGCATCTCTTTGTGTAGAGACAATGATCCTCATTGCTTTGAAATAGCCTTGAGACTTCATAAAAGCATCAAACTTTTGGTACCATTGTCTAGGGGACTATTTAAGTCCATAAGCTCTTCTTCAAATTACAAATTAGACTTTCTTTGCCAAGAACTACAATAACCCTTTGATTTCTCCATATACATCTCATCTGTAAGATCTCCATGTAAGAAAGCAGTTTTCACATCCATTTGGCCTAACTCTAAGTTCTGCATTGCAACGAATCCAAGCAACATTTGAAGGGTAGTCATCTTGACCACTAGGGAGAAGATTTCCTAGAAATCAACACAATGTTGTTGCTTAAAACCCTTTGCAACAATTCTTGCTTTATAATTTGGAGAAGCACTATCTTATGTGAATTGCAGCTTATATACCCATTTACATGGTAAAGCTTTCCTACCCTTTGGCAAAGGTACTTAATCCCAAGTACCATTCTAATGAACAGAATCCAACTCACTCTGCATGGCATGCTCCCACTTGACATGATCCTTTGTCTGCATGGCCCCTTTGTAGCAAGAAGGCTCACCAGTATGTGTTAGCATAACAAAATACAAACCTAAACCAAATCTGTCAGGTGGATGTGAGACACCTGCAGAGTGTCTCAATGGTTGTTGAACAGGAACATTTCTAGACTGGTCTGCTTGGACATTCTCTTGAACATCCCTATGTGCAGCATTTTTATGCATGCCAACTAGAGGACTAGTATCCTCAAACACCACTCCTCACTTCAACCTCCTTAATGGATTGTTTATGCATCTTAGACTCATTGAAGATGAAGTCACTACCTATGATCACTGACCGTGTTTTAGGATCCCATAAGTGATATCCAAATTGTCCTTCTCAACCATATAAAGAAAAATGCATTTCTTTGACTTATGGTCCAGATTTTGTCTAAGATTCTTGGGTATATGAACATATGTTTCACATCTAAAAACTCAAAGATGATCACAAAATGGTAGTTGTTGGAAACAATGACCATATTGGTCCAAAGTCCTTAGTTAAAGCCACCATAAGAGAAATGTTTCGAGAACTTTTCTAAATAAGAGCTCTTGGCACCTTCACTTAGGCAAGCATCCTGCAAAGTAGGGACCTAAGATCAAATCCCACAGCACACAATAGTGGGAAAAAAAGCAAAATCGCGTAGTGCGATTTTCAGTGGAAGTTTTTGAGTATAAATTCTTGTGTAGAATTTTTAGATTTGCATAGAGCTTTTGCGATTGCAATTCATTGCATGCTTTTACTCAATAAAAATTAGCGATCATAAGCTTTTAGATGTGATTTTCAGAGCATCATAAAACTATATAAGAAGACCTTGGAGGACATCTTCTCAAGAAAAGCTATTCTCAAGCTTTGAGGTTAAGGAGGAGATCTTGGAGGCCCTCTTGTAGGGAGTGTTCTTATAGACTTGGAGGAGGTGTGCTCTACATCTTGAGACATTTGGAGGAGTTCGTGTCAACCAACGTTCTGTGAGTAACAAGTCTATATCTATTCCCTTGTTCATTCACTAGTTTTTTATTTAGATAGTCAGAATTCGGGTTTGTTGTAAAGCAGTTCTAAATTGTTCATATTCTCCATATTCTCTATCTCTCTCACACACACTCTTCATACCTCTTAGGCACACACTCTCTTGTATCGAGTTCCTATTTTTGCCTAGATTCAAATATTGCAAGTTCGTATCATATTTGCACAGTGTAATTTGTCATTGGAATATAGATAGTGTAGGTGAGCATCCTAGCTTATCGTACCCTTTGAAAATCCCGTCTATTCTCTCTCTATCTATCACTCATATTCTTGTTTTAAGGTGTGTATGCTAAGGTTCATGTGTTGGAAGATCATGTAAACCTATGATTTATTGTTATTGAGGCCCATCCACTTCCAACATTTGGTATCAGAGCATAGTTGACATGAAACCTTAACACGATGAGTGATTATAGACTTGAGAATGAAGACAAGCTTGAGGGCATGTCTAATTATCCAATTTCAATTGTTATGATGAAGAATCTGTTAGTATCAAAGGATTTATGGAATATTGTCAACGACACTTATCCAAGGCCAAGAAAAGTCAGAGAATATGTTGGTTCATCTTCTAGAAGAACCCCTGTTCATATTTTTGCTAAGTAAGAGGTATTGAAGAAGAATGAACCACTTCATCATATGGAGTCCATACTATCCTACAAAAAAGCAATCCGAATGGGATTCAAGGAATGCACGAGCACTTTCATATATTGCTATGGGAGTCAAGAGGCATATTATACCTCGAATCAGGTCATGCAGAACCTCTCGAAAAAGCTTGGTTGGAGTTGGAGAATCTCTATCAGAGCAAAAACCATGCTAGAAAAGCTCATCTAAGGAGACAACTAGCCAACAAAAGGATGAAAGTTGGTGAATCAGTTCAGACACATATTTTGAAGCTCAAAGGTTTACGAGAATGGTTACTCAATGTTGGAGTCAACATTTTAGATGAAGAGATGGTAAATACACTTCTAAACTCACTTCCATCTCCATATCGTGCTTTGTTACTTCTTTATCTTTATCTACAAGAGATAGAGAACTTTCATTTGAAGAGTTGCAGTTCCTGTTACTTCAAGATGAAGATCAACAAAAGGGTACGAAAGAGAATGATGAAGCCATGTTATCATCATCAAAGGGAAAGAAGAAGAAGGAGACAAAGAAGGAGAAGAAGAGTCACCAATCCAAGAAGGAAAGTAAGTCTTCTAATATTAAGTCTTCAAGTCCTACCCCTAATACTTCCTCTACATACAAAGAAAAGTCTTCAACTACATTTGATTCAAATGCCATTACTGTAAGCAACCAGGTCATTACATAGCATAATGCAAAACAAGGATCTTTAATGAGAAGAAGAAAGCATCAGGTAATAATGCCGAAGATGATCAAATATGCATGTATTACTATTGAAGAAGTAGCTTTTTATCAGGCGGCATTAAATGCAATCTCAGATAATTCTTGGAATTTTTTATTTTGGAGATATTAAGCATATGATAGGTTGCAAAAAGGAATTTTCTTCATTTTCTAACTCTTCAGGTAGAAGAGTGACCATTGCACATGGTCTTGATTTGGATGTTATTGGTGTTGGAGAAGTGAACCTAAGTCTAGAGCAAGAGGAAATTTCACAATTTCCAATGTTCTTTATGTTCTAGACATGAAGAAGAATTTGCTCTCTATCTCTACTTTCTTGTTAGATGGCTATAAAGTTGTTTTTAAGAAAGGTTCATGTCAGATCCTCTCACCTGATGAGGAGCATTATCTACTTCAAGGTGAAACACAAGCGACATGTTTGTGGTTATCCAAAATTAGTCATGTCAATCTTGCTAGGTCTACTATGCCTAAGGAGAACATGAAGTTATGGCATTCTAAATTTGGTCATATCAGTTACATAGCTCTCAAGCATATCAAAGATCAAGGTATGGTGGAGAGTTTGCCTAATTTTGCTTTACTAGATGATGGGAAATCATGTGAAAGATGTCTTGAAGGAAAGCTTCATAAACTTCCTTTCAAGAAGCATGGATATAACAGAGCCACAATGAAGTTGCAAACCATACACTCATATGTGATTGGTCTGATGAGAAAAAATTCTATTCAAGGTGTAGATACTTTTTTATTTTCATTGATGATTTCTCAAGATACTCGTGGATTTACAGTCTTAAAGCAAATTCATAGGTTTTTTCCTCCTTTTAAGAAGTTCTTAGCTATGGTTGAAAATGAAATCCAGTCAAATATCTAGACTTTGAGAAGTGATAGAGGAGGAGAGTACACGTCTGAAGACTTTTTAAGTCTTTTCTTGAAGAAAAGGGTAACTATCATCAACTCACCATTGCTTACATGCCAAAACAGAATGGTGTTGCGGAGAGAAAGAATAGGATACTTCTTGAGATGATGCATAGTATGATTTCATCTAAAAAGCTTTCTCCCAAGTTTTGGTTTGATGCACTAAATATAGCTTATCACATTCTAAATAGGCCTTCCACAAAAGATTTAAAGGTTATTACACCTTATGAAGCTTCTTAGGGGAAGAAGCCCAATGTGAGTTACTTTAAATAATCTATCTTGAATAATTCTATTCATCCTTTCAGCTACAACATTTTGTACTGGGGCATAAGGAACTTTAAACTCTTTATGAATTCCTCTAGACTCATAGAAAAGGTTGAAATCATGTGAGATATACTCACGCCCATTATCTGAACATAAAGCTTTGAGCGTAGTTCCTTTTTCAATCTCAACTGATGCAAGACACTTTGAGAAGGTAGGGAGTACCTCATCCTTCAATTTGATAGGATATACCCAAATTTTTTTAGTATCATCATATATGAAAATGAAAAGCTATAGAGAACCACCTAATGACCTTGTGGGCATTGGACGACACACATCTATATGAATGAGATCTAAATCTAGAATTGAAGATTCAATCTATGTTTATGCACATTCTTACTTTGGCTTTCAATATTGACAATGTTAACAAAATGAAAAATCAAAGAAAGATAACATTGGTAAGTAGCAAGAATGAGACAAATTTTCCATTCCAGTATGAGATATGTGGCCCAAATGACCATGCCAAATAGAAGCCATAGACTGTTCATTAGCATCTAACAAGTGTTCTTTCTACTAGATACATATAAAGGATAAAGTGAGATAACTTTGCTTCCTTTTGCAATAACCATATTGCCCTTTGATATGAAAAAGGACTAGGCATAGAAAACCACCTTGTAATCAAGGTCATCAAGTTGACCAACTGACATCAAACTACATGATAACTAAGGTACATGGCATACATTATGCATAATATGAAGCATCACAATACGAAGAGTCACCAAGCATCACAATACGAAGAGACTTTGCTGCATAGGTAGAGAACCATTCTCTATGTGGTGTCATGTAGAAGAAGCTCCAGAATCTAGCAACGATGTGTGGGAAAGAGAATCAGCTATAAGAGCCTCAGTAGGCACAATATTGTCAAGTGTCAACACATTAACATCATAAAAAATAGAAATTGATTTCTTCAATCTTAATCACGGTTGAAGTAGATGGTGTAGGTGACTATTTAAGATGCCCATCAAATTTTTCCCTTTACCTTTAGCATTCTTTAACACATAGTAGTCTTTCTTCATGTGTCCTCTCTTATGACAATAATGGCATTCGATATCCCTCTTCCTTACTTCTACTCTTATTTCTTTCACCATTATTTTCCTTGTTCTTGCTCCTCCCACGTTGTTGATTCTTTCCTTGATAAGAATCATGAACATTATACACATCTCCACTCTAAGTACCAACCATACATTTTCTATGAATCTCCTCACTCAAGAGTGCTCCACATATGTCATCATGACCAGTTTACCACTAGGTGCACTATTGCTAATAGCTATGCAAAATGTATCCCATGATGATGGAAAGGTGCATAACAACAAGACTGATTTCATTTCATTATTCATCTCCATTTTTTGAGCTTATAACTGGGAGAATATAGCATCAAACTCATTTAGATGAGTAGCAACACTATATGTGTCATTCATGCGAAGGTCATATAACTTTCTCATCGGATATACTTTATTTGATGTCATTTCTTTTTCATATGTATTCCATAAATTCTTCCAAATCTTCTCTACACTTTCATAGTCCAATACTATAAAGTAAACATTATCTTCTAGCCATTTCATCCAACTCATCCCAATGATCTTCATCGATGTTAGTAGGCTCTTTGAGATTCCATTTACTAGCTTCCATTGCCTCCTCTGAATCAGCACATCTTTAATTTGATTCTTCCATAGAGCAGCGTTTGTGCCATCAAAATTTTGGATCTCAAAATGGTCTTTGCCTTGCAAGTTATAGGTCCTCCTCGTAACACTAACGCTAGACCTTGATCCATCAAACATGCCTAAGACCTCTAATTCCATGAGGATAGCGAATTGAATAGAATGATAATGGATCTAGAAGAGTCCAAACACCATCAAGGCTCAAGAAGGATCACCAAGTGTCGGATTTTGGGAAAAAATTCAAGAGAATCTTCCCATAAAAAAGAATTAATGAATAGTAATGACCAACCAAAAGGATTATGTGAGAATAAATGTGTTCACACCAATAAGTGTATCAAAGAGTAAATTGACCACTATATAGTTGATAAAACCAAAAAATCTAGAAAAATTTTACTAAAGTATCCTTTGCAAAATGAGCATATGACTAGTGTCAAAATCTCATAAAACTAAAAGTATTGAGATGTTAACTTGCTTAGTAAATCACTGACTCCACTGCATATAAACAGTTTCTGAAAAGAAGCCAACTAGGCTTATCGAGTACCTATGAACAATTAGCATGCATCTTCTATGGCAAGCCTAGGTAAGTCTTCCACCTACATCACCGAAGAGACCCCAAAATTTGGGTGTCTCTCAGTTAAGAAAACCTCATCATGACCCTCTTTATCAAATGTAAAAGTCTTTATGCAAAAAACATTACCACTATATCAATACCACATGGATGTATATAAGCGGTATCCACAAAAGCATACATAGTGTATACATGCTCAATATCTGCAATAAAATGGCATTGAAAAAACTGAATTCCCAGCCCAAATACTAGCCAAAAACACTTGCAAGTGTTTGTCAACTTTGTCCTTTAGGCTCAAAAAAGCTACATAGACTTATGGTGGTTGCTCCCACCACAACTAAAACCTTTCAAGAAAAACTATAGATTTACTAGTGTGGCTAAAAACATAGCCCCAAAAGGTGAATATTCATTGTCGAAGAAGTACAAAGAGCACTCTTCTTGATGTTCTAGAACTTGTGTAAAGAGAGGTATGCACAAAAGTACTTGAAAATAGCTCTAAGAATCACCCCAAAAATGCTTCAAAACAAGCTTTCAAAGCAAAGAATGAAGCTTTGAGATCCCAAACATGTTCAAGGTAATGTTAACCTTAGTCTTTCCCCTTCTTCAAATACCACAAGAGTGTAGCTTAGTGGTAAGAGATTGCCGATTAAGCGAGCTCCGGGGGGATTAGTATTGGGATGGGTGACCTCCCGAGAAGTAATGAAAACCTTTGTCTTCCTTGATCATTGTGGTCCTCCCTTTCGTGCAGCCAATGGTGCCAACCCTGACTTCAGTGAATTGGATGACAAGGTATATGCCTTTGTTGTCGCTTTCATTGTAGGCCTTGGAGAAAGCCTTGGGTGTGATGTACCTCAATGGACTCTCCTTCTTGGGAGCTCTACATCGATACCCTTGACAAAGAAAACCTACATCCAAATGCCACACATAGTACTACACACAGAGCCTGCGGAATACATAGAAAACACAATACACAGAGAGCAAGAATACAGATTTCTTGGGTGTTCTGAATACGATCAAACTCATAGTTTATGGCTGACCAGACCACTATATGTATTATTAAAGAACATATACAGAAGTGTTTGATGGCCATTTGGCCTTTCACATGGACACTAATGGTAACAAATCAAGCCTAAGGTTCACAACCATTCAATTGGGAGCTCATATAAATAAATTCCCCAAGGGTTCAACCCAAAGGTTCAAGCATGTTGCAAAGGTGATTCAAGGGCTAAACCAATGCAAATATAAATCATATTCTAACCTTTAGAATCCTATATTTAGCCTTATGAACACATGAATTATACAACATTCTTCCCCCCTTAAAGCATTTTTGTCCTCAAAAATGAGTAGAAGTATCCCATATGGAGTATTCCCCTGTGTGGATGATCTATACTCTCAGCATGGTAATCTCTTTCTTTATATTCATTTCTTGTAATTAGATAAGGGCTATTGTCTTCTTAAAAGTTTACAATTTTTGGGGACAAAAACTCCTTAAATGGGGGAACAAAGGTATTATTCATATGATACTTATAATAGAAAGATACATTCCTTAACTCTTTGGTGAAAGAGGAGTACATTTGATGTCAAATACCTAAGAGTGTTTGAGATTTAAGCTTGAAATTAGAAGGCATGTGATAGCCTTTGGGAAATAAGAAGGTATGTGATGTCCCTTGGGAAAGTGTCCACATGAGGGGCACTTTGCTAGACACTTGGATAAGCACAAGGGCATGCACTCCCTTGGTCTAGAGGTATTTATATGGGTGGAATTGGATGGGTGGATATGTGCTCTCTCTTACCACTATAGTCTTGATAGATGTTTGGAAGAAAGTTATCATTGATATGATACTTCTAAGAAAAAGATACACAATTTAACTCTTTGGTGAAAGTTCAGGAGTCCATTTGATGTCAAGGACCTAAAAGTGTTTGAGATTTAAATCCAAACAAAGTAAGAATCGTATATGCAAGGATGGAATTCATTGAAGAATTCCAATTTGGCTAATGGATGGAATTCATTGAAGAATTCCAATTTGGAAGTAGCCAAAGTTAAGCTAGCCAACAATTTGAAGCATATCCATAGTAAGGTACAAGAGAATGCATAAGATGGACACGGTCATTAAGCATGAGAACTTGCTTAGGTCAAAGCAATTATATATAAGTGTTAATCCCTAAGGCAACAATTGAAGTTTCACAGAACATGAAGAAGATGTTGAAGACTTAAGAAAGATGAAACCTCATGAAGGTATGAGTTAAAGATCCCCAATAAATCCCATGGGTAAATATCAAGGAAGAAGAAGGGATCTAGAGGAGAAAAGACTTGGTCTTATTGCAAGTCAACTTGATTAGAGGAACTTTGAGAAAGCCAAATGACCTAAATTGGTCAACAATAAGAAGATGCATTATTTTCAACAAAATGCATAGCCAACTTTAGATGATAGAGTAGATAAGAGGATAAAAATTTTAGCAATTTTTTGAATTATAGTCCAAAAGTAAAATCAGGCCTATTCAAGTACAAAGCCTTGAAATAATCTATAAAAGACCATCTTTTGAATCTTTGGACAACAAGAATAAGTGATTCAAGAATGTCCATTAATTTCCTAGTAGGATTTGGGATATTATGCCTAGAAAAAGGTATCTTTAAAGGTTTTGGAATTGAAAACAAATATATACTGCATATTTAAATCCATTCAATAGATAGAAGATTTAGAAAGAATGTATCTTGATGATTTGTCTAGTATTGTTCCTCAATTAATTTGCGAATTTGAAGGAATCGATGAGATAAATGTTTCTTCGCAAAGAATTGATGACCTTTGAGGTTAGTATATGTAACTATCTTGGGTATAAAGTTGGTTCAAGATAGTTAGTGCTAATTCTCATTGGAAGAACCTACTATGCTAAGAGGAACAAGGAACTTTGGTAAAGACCTAGAATAGTGGCCTACCAAGAAATTCCAATTCCCAAAAGAATGTGGTTTTAGTCTTTGAATTGAGGAACTCTTGAAGATCAAAGATTTTCATGAAGGTTGATCTAGAAGAAGAAGGAAATGTTATAGGGGTCAATCTAGGGAAAATCAAGGACGATCAATACAAGGATCCACTTTAGAAGAAATGAACTTTCCAAAATTGGCTTTAAGATCTATCACTCTCATGATACTTGAACATTATTTTTCAAGGGACTAAGTAAACCAACTTTATTAAGTTCATATAGTGCTAAGTCCTAAACATACAAACAAAGTATATTTTATATTTGAAAATGACTATAAAAGATTAAGTTAAGTATAGAAAAGCTTGATAAGCTACTTGTTAGGGTTATAGGCATATATACAAGCGGGGGTAAAAAACCTCCTAAAGAGGGAAAAAAGTGTCGTGACAGTCCTAGTGTGTTCACACACATCCCTACCTAAATATATCAACAAATCCCCCCTGGGAGTGATGCAGTGAATGAGGAGCTGGCACTCATGTATAAGGAAGTGCCAAGCTATGTGGAATCCATCCACAAAAGGAAGTAAGCCCAAAACTTTGCAAAAAGCTTCAAACTTCTCCCTAGGCAATGTCTTTGTAAAAAGGTCTAAAATGTTCTCCTATATGGGCACATATGCCAAAGTGATCTCACGAGTAGAGAACCTCTGCCTAACATAATGATAGTGCACCTCAATGTGCTTAGTGCAAGCATGGAACATAGGGTTCCACGCAATTGCCCATGCCCTTTGACCATCAATGAAGATGGTGGTGGCACAAGACTGACCAACACCCAAATCAGCCATAAGATGTTTGATCCACACACACTCAATAGTCATTGTGAACGTTGCCCTATACTCAACCTCACAAGTGGAAGTGGCCATAGTAGGCTACTTCTTGCTCAACCAAGATATACATGAGCTACCAAGCATGAAGCAAAATCCACTAGTGGACACATGAGTGTCATAGCAACCAATCTTGTGAGAGTTAGAAAAAACATGTAAATTTGGTGGTAGTGATTCCCCCTTGGGATAAAACAATCCAAGTATCTAAGTACCACTCAAGTAGCAAAAGATGCGCTTAACCACCTACCAATACTTGATACCTAGGCAGTGCATAAACCTGCTCATCTGTGAGACAACAAACTAAATATCTAGCCAAGGAATGCATAAGTAAATCAAGCATCAAATAGCCTGTTGATAGAGAACAACATCAAATGCATCTCCAACGTCATGAAGACTCAACCATAAACCTGTCTCCATAGGAATGGCAATAGGTTTACAGTCTTCAAGGCCAAAATGCTACAATAATATGTCAATATATTTTGTTTGACACAAAGCTATTCCACCATCAACTTGCATAAATTGAATGCCTAAGAATCTGACATCTCAAATGAGGCATGCAAATCAGCCTTAAAATCAGCAATATGCTTTTCATGAGGACCAGTGAACAACATGTCATCAACATAGACAACAATGATCAGAAGCACATCATTTGCACACTTAACATATAAGGACATATAAGGTGCTCTTAGTTAGACTATTCTCAAAATCATGTGCAATCAGATAGGCATGTATTTCTTAATACCAAGCATGTGCTGCTTGCTTCAAACCATATAATGCCTTTTTCAACTTGCACACTTGGTTTTCATGTCCTTTCTACACAGCCACAGAGCTGAAAAACATAAACTTCTTCATGCAAGTCAGCATTCAAAAATGCAGTTTTGATGTCCAACTAATGTACATTGTAACCATGTTGAGCTGCAAATGCACAGATGCTTTGAACAACAATCATTTGGCATGTAGGAGCCAAAGTCTCATCAAAATCAATGCCTTGAGCATAACCCTTTGCAACAAGCCTAGCCTTATACCAATCAATTATTCCATCATGCTTTTGCTCTAGTTTGTATATCCACTTAGTGCCAATTGACTTCTTGCCAAGAGGCAAGTCACATAAAGACGAGGTACCATTTTTCTGATTGCATATTAGTCATCCAATTTTCTAACTTTTGTGCTTCATCAAATGAAACTAACTCATTCTCATCACAAAGACTCGAGGCAACCATAACATAGCAATCTAATGCAAAAGAAGCACTATGAGACTTTGAATGAGTGTGATAGGATAATGGTGCATCTAATTTTCTATCACACAAAGCCTGCACCAACCATTTTGGCATAGTTTTTGCATCCTCAATATCAGTTCTCTCATCAACAAGTGCATCATGTAAATCTGCATAAAAAATGGAATGATCTACATCATCACATGAAACCTTTTAAAGGCTAAGAAGTTGCCTCATTAGGATGAGCACTAGACTTTCCATCAATTTTTAGTGGCATTTTCATCTTGTTGAGCATGTATCTTGCAACGTCTATGATATGTCTATTTTTCATTTTAGGAATTCCATTTTGCTTAGGCATGTACCTACACGTAAATTGCTTTTTGATGCCATTTTCATAAAGAAAATTTGATAATTCTTTGGAGAAATATTCTCCTCCTCCACCAAACCTCAAAGTCTTTATGTATCGTAATTTTTCCTTTTCTACCTGTGCTTTAAATCTCTTGAACATAGAGAGCACATCTAATTTTTGTTTCATGCAAAACATCCATACTTTTCTTGATTGATCATCAAGAAAAGTGACAAAATATTTATTACGAGCCTATATGCTCCCCATACATCCATGTGTATCAAGTCGAAGACATCCCTTGCCACATAGTTGCTCTTCTTCAATGGTTGTTGAGTTTGCTTTCCTAGTTGGCATGTTTCACAAAATTCATGCAGTCAAGCATAATTGAATCTTGGAAGACCTCTTACCACTTCATGGTTGCTCATGTCCTTGAGCTTGGGAATGTTGATATGTCCAGAACTTTTGTGCCACAAATTGATTTCAGCAATCCTCTTGTTTCCAAATTGAATATACATCACCTTTCCATGTGGTTATTGAATGTCCAAAGTGAACATCCTACCTTCTTTCCTTCCTTGAGCAACAACCTTGAATCCTTCTTTTGGATATTTTATAAAGCAACTTTTTTCATTGAAGATAACATGATATACTTTCTCTACCACTTGTCCTAATGAAATTAAATTCTTTGCAATAGTAGGAACATGAAGAACATCAATCAATACTTTCTTGTCCCCAAGCTTGATTTCTCCAACATGCTCGATTGTGTGTTGAGTTTTATCACCCGTCTTTACACAACCTTTTCCACTTGGAGCTTGTATATTTGTGAATAAATCTCCTTGACGCGTCATAGGATTGCTGAAACCTGAATATATAAACCATTTTTTATCATCACTTCTCGGGCTGTTGTAGTCATGCTTCATGGCAAGCATGGCTTGCTTGTCTCCTTCACTTGATGTACTTGCATAGTTATTTTGGCTTCTTTGGACTCCTCCATTCGGCCTTCCATTCTTTTTTCAACAATCATTTGCATAATGTCCTTGTTTACCACAATGATAACATCTTATACTTTTATGAGGATTGTATGAACCTCGACCTCTTCCTGTATTCCTTCCTCGACATCTTCCATGTGCATTGTCCTTATTGTCCTCCGAGTTGTGTAAGCTGAAATTTGTGTTGTTGTAGCTTCTTCCTCTTCCTATCAAGTCTCCTCTGGAGTTCTACCTCGATTTGCATATAACATTTGGCTATGGGTGTCTTTACCTTTATTGCCTTCTCCTTGTTGAGTAGCCTCTTCAACCACAAGATTTGGTATAATCTCCTCAAAGGTTGGTAGAGGATCTCTATAAAGAATGTTTTTGATGAGGGGCACTTCCACTTTTCTTCACTCCTCGTGCCATTGAGGGTTCTTTGGATGATGTCTTTCTTCATGTTGTTAAGCTCATTCTTGAGTTGCATCTTTTGAGACCTTGTTGAGGTAGTATGCACCTTCTCCAATGCTTCTCAAACTTCCTTGGCTATCTCTAGGTTTTGCACATAACCAATCATAGTGTTAGAAATAACTTGTGAAATGAGGAACATCACCCTTCGCTTCCTTTCTTCCCAATCTGCAAATTGTCTCCTTTGTGCTTGAGTAATGTTTGGATCTTGAAGGTCCAATAGTTGTGGATCATCTCCAATAACTAGACTCCATAAAACTTTATCTTTAAGGTAATTTGTCATTCTATACCTCCAAGACTGAAAACTTGTTGTCCTAAATTACCCATTGAAAACTTCCAAGTTTGAAGTTTACCTCAATATATTGTGGCACTCTTTCTTGAATTTACGAAGCTCCCCTTGATTTACAGCTTCTCCTTTGCTTTAATTTAGTTCCAATGTTTTTCTCTTCAAGCTCCCATGCTCTATTTTTGAGCTATGACATCAACTGTTCGAGAATTCCTCTCCTATGTGTAGCAGAAAGTGTAGAAGACTTTCACCTACAGTTGAACATTAGAATGAAATTTGGTATCAATTGAAGAATAGAATGAAGTTCTGGGTTTGATTACTCAAACTAGACACTGATAGGTTTCAAATGAGCTATCAAATATTCAATTTGGAGTATTTTTGGTTTGGAAACTCCTTGCCTCAAAATAGGCTACATGTCCATTCACTTATGCTGAAAATTGGTCTTCACTAAAAACTTACTAATTCAAAGAACATGATGAATCTGTCAAAAGTTTTTCAGATAGAGCAAGTGCATAAGGCAAGCATTCCAAGGGATAT
This sequence comes from Ceratopteris richardii, assembly GCA_020310875.1. Classification (NCBI taxonomy): domain Eukaryota; kingdom Viridiplantae; phylum Streptophyta; class Polypodiopsida; order Polypodiales; family Pteridaceae; genus Ceratopteris; species Ceratopteris richardii. Next base: position 156,342,336 of record CM035426.1, on the reverse strand, counting down.
TTAAACTCTAAAAATGGATAAATACATTGAAAGATATGACCTCATAATCAGGCTACTTAGAAATGGTAAGCAATTGGACATAGTCTATGAGGTTGTAGAAAACGAAACGACTTAAATCAAATGAACTACCTACAAGGCGACTTTTGTGCCTTCTTCATTTTTACTTGAGATTCCTTCCTTACCTTGTTTGTAGCCAAGTGACCACGAGCTCTCATGATGAATTTGTGAGCTCTTCTCCATAACTCCTCCACTTCTTTGAGCAGCCACTCTTCTCATTCATTTCAATTTTTAGATTGATTCTCTTTTGGCATCCACTACTTCCTGAAGTAAATGCTTCAATTTTTCATTTTTGTATTTTCCTTCTATTTGAAGAAAATCCTTTTTGCAAAATATATACGATCATGCTTCTTTATTTTTTAACATTTGGATTGCCTTTCATCATTAATCAAAGAGTAGAAGCAAAACTCTCATATGAATTTGGAGGACCATTTAGAACAATTTGCACAAGTGAGCTATTAGGCAAGAATAGAAATCAAACGCTCCTTGAAATCTTTGATCTTTGTCAAAAAATTGTCCATGGAATCTCCTTCATTCATGTGCTCACTCTCGAACTGTTTTTGGAGGTAAGCAATATGAGCCTCATTCCTCGTATGGTATAAAGTGGTAAGTGTATCCCAAGCATCCTTTGTTGTTCTACAAGAGCAAATGTGAGGAATAATGGCACATTTGAAAAATAAGGCTATCAATGCATGTGCTTGAGCATCTCTTCCATCCCAATGAATTTGCTATGCAATAGGTGCAACAGGAATCACAACATGAATAGGAACATGGAGCATATCGCCATCTTCAATGCCATCTACATCACCTTTAGTAACTATATTTGCAGGTGTAATATAATGTTTTTCAACACCGTACAAAATATTCCATAGTCCTTTTGCAACCAATATATGATGCATCATATAAGCCCATAATGGGTAATTGGTACCATCCAACTTATCCTCAAGACCCAACATTCGGAATACATCACTGATTTTAGCCATAGACACTTACTAAAATACCCTGATGCATAAAAATGCTTGTATCTCAAAAATTTGAACAAAACTACCCTATCGAGTTTTGTGAAACCCATAGTAGACTTCGAGATGCTTATACTGGCAAACCAAAACCTGTATATATCTTTGGCACAAAAAGATGAAATTGTTTGCATAGGCATTGCGATAGTGCATTCGGAGGCCAAAACGAGCTTAGATCACAATTTTGATACCATAGAGCAGAGTAATTTTGAACTCCTAATCACCTTGAGTATGTTCACCAAATTTTGTGTGATTCTAAGATTGTGACCAGAGCGGTGTTGACAATGCCCTAGATGAAACGGCGACCTGCTCTGATACCAATTGTTGGAGTTTGAGGTCTGCACAAGCACATGAATAGCACAAGGAAGAAGAAGAAGCTTGGATCACAACACACAATACTAGAAGTATTACCAAGAGAACGTCTAAAAATAAGTTACCCATTAGGGTTATAGGCGTATATACAAGTCGATGGGAAAAACCCTCCTAAACAGGGAAAAAAGTGCCCCAATGCTCCTAATGTGTTCACACACATCACTACCTAAATATATCAACACTTTCATTTCATTATCCATATCCATTTTTTGAGTTTGTAATTGGGAGAATATAGCATCAAACTCATTTACATGAGAAGCAACACTATCCGTGTCTTTCATGCGAAGGTCATATAACTTTCTTATCAAATACACTATATTTGATGTTGTCTCATTGCATAACTTCTGCAAAGCTCCTCTGCACTTTTACAGTCTAATAGTGTAAAGTAAACATTATCTGCCAGGTGTAATCAAATGGTAGACCTGGTCATTTCATCAACTCATCCCAGTCATCTTCATCCATGTCAGCACGCTTCTTGCAAATTCCATTTATTGGCTTCCATTGCCTTCTTTGATCAACACATCTTCAATCTGATTCTTCCATAGAGAAAAGCTTGTTCCATCAATTTTTTTGATCTCAAAACGGTCTTTGCTCTACAAGTTATAGCTCCTCCTCATAACACTCGCACTAGACCCTGATCCACCATACGTGCCTAAGACCTCTAATACCATGATGGTATAGAACTGAATAGAATGATAATGGAGCTAGAAGAGTCCAAACACCACTAAGGTTCAAAAGAAGGGTGACCAAGTGTCAAATTATGGGAGAGAATTTAGTACTCGTCCTAGAAAGATAAATTAATGAACAGTAATGACCAACCAAAAGGTATATGTGAGAATAAATGTGCTCACACCAGTATGTGTATCAAGGAGTAAATCGACCACTATATAGTTGAAAAAACAAAAAAAAACTATAAACTTTTTGCCAGAGTATCCTCTGCAAAATGAGCATATGACCAATGTCAAAATCTCATGAAAATGCAAGTACTGACATGTTTACCTACATAGTGAACACTGACTCCACTACATATAATCAATTACTTGAAAGAAGCCAACTAGGCTTATCGAACACCCATGAACAATTATCATACATCTCCTATGTCGAGGTTGGGTAAGTCTTCCACTTGCTTCATAGGCTTGCGGTGGTTGCTCCCACCACAACTAAAACCTTTTGAGAAACATGTAGATTAACTAGTGTGACAGAAAACACAACCCAAAAGGTGAACATCCATTGTCAATGAAGTACAAATAACACTCTTCTTGATGTTCTTGGACCTCTTTGGAGAAAACTATTCACAAAAGTACTCCAAAAATGCTTCAAAAATGCTTCAAAAATAGGCTTTGAAAGCAAAGAATGAAGCTTTGAGGGCCCAAAACTTGTTGAAGATCATGTGAACCTTAGCCTTTCCCCTTCTTCAAGCACCACATGTGTGTAACTTAGTGGCAAGAGATCGCCACAATTAAGCTAGCTCCGGGAGGAATAGTAATAGGATGGGTGATCTCCCAAGAAGTATCGGGAACCTCCATCTTCCTTGATCATTGAAGTCGTCATGCGCATTCAATGGCACCAATGGTGAATTCGATGACTCAAATGACAAGGTATGCCAAGATCTATGCCTTGGTAGCCACCTTAGTCGTAAGCTTTGGAGAAAGCATTGTGTGGTTGGGCATGTGCTCACTTTGCTCGCCCATGATCTTCTTAGCCTTAGGGTCATAACACTTATAAACCTTTTTATCCTCACTATACCCTCAAAAGATACATTTGATGCTTTTTGGTTGAAGCTTGTTTGTCTCCCTATCTAGACACTACATTCACTTCCAAATACTTTGAAATGGGAAACAAATGGCTTTTTACTAGTATAGGCCTCTTGTGGAGTCTTTCCATCAAGTATCTTGGTGTAACTTCAATTCAAGATGTAGACAATAGCATTTACAGTATTTGCCCAAAATTTATTTGGCAAATCCTATCCCTTCAACATGAACCTTGAAATCTCCATGATGGTTCAATTTTAACATTCTGCGATACCGTTTTGTTGAGGACTATGTGTCACTGTGAGTTAATACTTGATTCCTTTGTCGTTGCAAAAATATTCAAACTATATTGATGTAAACTCACCACCACCGTTGGTCATGAATTTCTTCATCTTCCGCCTTGTTTCAGTTTCAACAAGTTGAATCCAATCTTTAAACTTACCAAAGACTTGAGCCTTATCATGAAAGAAGTACACCCACATCTTCCTACTAAAGTGATCGACGAGTAACATGAAGTAGGAAGATTCGACCAAGGCCTATTGTAGTTCAAGTGTAAGCACGACATCCTTTACTTGTCAAACCGCAGAGACGTGAGGATTGTTATGAAGACCATGAGCAAGTGAAGGCACAAGTGTGTGAGTGAAAGCACTTGCAAGCATGCACATACATACACACACGCGTGCACAATGCAAGATCAAAGAGAGGAACAATGGAAGGACTTTGATTACAAAAGAAATCTATTACAAAGCTGAAATCTACAACAAGCTCCCTCCAAAATGAGCTCTCGAGCTCTGTTTATAGTTTTTTGACTAGTTCTGGCCCTGTCCAAACCTAGTGTCCAGCCTAGTTAAAAATTAGGTTCCAGGGCTTATTTGAGGGCTCAAACGGAGTCTAAAAATTATGAAAATTGGTAGGATGATACTTCTAGTACCCCTTAAGCTCGACGACTCCTCGGCTTGAACAAAATGGAGTTATAAAAATATGAAATGGTATTTACAATGGCTTTTAGTGATGAAAATCACTATTTTTATAGGGATTTCTTCAGAGAAATTGACACGTGCTTTTTGGAGCTCCCTATATGCTTTTCCTTCTTGTATTTCTACTTCTTTGATGGTCTGTCATCCCTGACATTCCCTTGTTGTAAGGGTTGTTCCATGTAGTGCTTTGAGAGGTAGTGTCCATCCTTTGTATGTGCTTCTTCATTGTCCAAATGTTGACATAGATATGTCAAGATATGTTGGTCTTGACGATGGTGCTTTAGATGTCTTGGATATAGGCATGGCTGACATGCTTAGGTTAGCTAGGATAGCACAAGTTTCATCAACATTCAAGAATCTAATGTACGAGTTGTTATGCTTGAGACCAGATGTTGCAGTTGCTATTGGAGCATTTGCAATTGGAGTTGTCAATCGTTCGATAATTGACACAGGCATAGAGCGAGTGGGAGCTTTGCAAGAACTTCATCAGTTCTTGTGTTAGTCAGATGTGAGCTCGACTCTTATCAATATGAGGCTAGAGCAATTTGAGGTGCATAGATACACCTTGTTTGAGGCAATTAGTGTAGCCTGATCTGTATGGGTCAAGATCTGGACTCTTCTTGTACATTATTGTATAATCCTACATTATTCTTTGTATGTGTTACCACTTATGGTCACATTGACCCTTAAGTGGGAGATTGTTGGGGATATAAGGTGCATGTGACCTTACCCCTATATTCATATATATACATCATATATAGAGCATTGCTTCAAGAGAGATCATTATGTGGGTTTCGAGGCTCCCACGCATGTGTGCGCACATCTTCTCTCCTCTCTCTCTCCCTCCATCTCCTCCTTGCTCTTCTTGTTCTGCACACCAAAGCCCTTCACACATGCCATACTCTTGTGTGAGAACTCCATAGTCTCCACATATAAACTAAGAAGACTAACTAGCTAGACTCATACTAGGAGGAGAGATGTGCTTTCCACCAATCAACCCCTCCAATATATAGCTCCAAGTCCAAGGGGGTAAGTCCCTCTCAAGGGGACATGTGTACCTTCCATCACATGGGTTCCTTAAGTGTTCACATGTTTCCAAGCTCAGGAAATCACATGAAATTACATGGCTTCTAAAAGAAGACTCTTGAAGCTCTCACGTACAAACCAAGTGGCTAGGAGAAGCTTCCAATCAAGCCTAAGGTACTCAACCTTAGAGAATTATCCCTAAGGTTCATGACCCATCTAAAAGGGGTAAATAAACCATAAATCCCAAGGGTTTCACACCTAGAAACCCAAGGGTTTTACCCCTTAGAACCATCTAATTATAAGACATTCTCCTCCCCTTAAAAGCATTTTCGTCCTCGAAAATGAGTGGAGATATATACCTTGGGGTATTCCCCCATGCCCCATGATCAATTTCAAGGATCATGGCCTTCATCTCTCTAATTTGCCTTTTATTTAAAAAGGGTGATTTCTATTCTTGATTGAATTTTAAAATAGCATAATCCATGTGTGGTCTGATTCCCTACCCTAATCATTCAAAGTTCCATCTAGTTTTGCACATGAAAAAGAGCTGAGCCAAATGCAAATTATGGAAAGAATGAAAAAGGTGGAAGAGAACATCCCTGCCTATTTCCTTGTTTAAGTGATGTGTCATCTAGGTATCCATAGCTCAAACATGTGAATTAGGTGGATTCAAAGTGACATCAGCTCAATTTCCACCTTACTCCATCTCTTTGCACCGCTTGTGCACGAACCTAGCAAAATAGATGAATGCTTCTTAAGGTTTCCTTATAAGATTCATCTCTTAAGTTAGAATGCAATGTTGTTCTAAAAGGAAGATGAATCTTTCATCATCTCTGTTATCCCCATGAAGCATCAAGATAACTTTAGGATTATCCTTTATAGCTCATCCAACTTCTTTTCCTAACCCACTTAGGATTTGTATAATCCTTATGGTGTATGAAAGTTTTCTCTTGCATTGGGGTTTTTTGAGAATTCCCAATCTTTGAGAACTTTGTCTATGTTGGAAGATGTAATAAAAGAAGTGTCAAGCACTACGATGTGAGGAAGTACTTCAACTTTATTTATTTCTTGCATATCTTTTACCTTGAAATACCTTATTTGGTCTTTTAAGGCATAAGATACAACTTCTTGGGGACTTTTCCCCTCCTTAAGAGTTTTCATCCTTGAAAACCCCCTAAGGGTTTATTGAAAATTGTGCTCTCTCAATAGAGATGTTTTATTGTTCCCCCTAGTTAAAAGAAATATTCAGAGCTTTTAGTTTTCTTTCCTCCAAGCCTATTGAATAAATATCTCAAATTTCAAGTTTTAAATGACCCATAAATTTGATGTCCCATACCATCGAATCAATTGAAGTGGTAGTGTAAGCCTACATGTCCCATACCATCCGGGTCACACTTCCACTTTAGTAAAGGTAACTTTGGCTTGAATCTTAGGATCAAAACATCTTTTAGTATAATCAAGTAAGAGATATTACTTTTGTAGACTTGTAAGTGTAATTTTCATTGCATAACATGTGTGCTGCCTATGTTTCAATGGATATTTAATTACCAAGTCTCTATTGTAATTGCAATTTGAAAAGACTCAACGTCAAAGATTTGCCCTTTCAGTGATTCCTTTATTTAGATGTACTCTAAGTGATCTAATAATAGAGCTAGTTTATATGTCAACTAGATATTATCTCGTTGACATAATGAGTGATATGAACAAAGAATAATCGACTTGTCAATCAAAACTTTATATTGAATTAGATGGTAATGCCATTTACCATTTTGAATAGTCTTTTACTTCTAGGACATTAGAAAATGGTACTTAGGGTTTATTACAACCCTTCTCTTCATGCCTTGCATTTGATTGGAAGAATAATGTAAAGCTCCAAATAGTTCTTTAGTTTTTTGAAATAAAGAACTTTCTTGAACACGAGCTTCCAATTTTATACCATATTTTCTCTTCCTTAGAGCATGTAAATAGCCACTCCAAGTTACCACCATTCTCTCATGGTTAACTAAGAGAAACATTTTGACCTTTCACTTAAGCCCTTGGCCTTGTTGATTAGGCATGCCATGGGTTGTTATGGAATTTGATACTCCATAAGAGGGACTTTAAGCTTAATGTATCTTGCCAATGTACTATTTCTTGGCTTATAATAGTCCAACTATATAGGAAGTGAATGCTAGTTTTAATATGGCCAATTGGCTCAACTACCATTATTCCTATAATGGAAATTATAACCAAAATTAAGCTCTAAACCAAGTCTCCCTCTAATCCCACTCTCCCATGAGTTTCACTTCGTAAGTATACTTAGATATGCCAAGACAATTACACCTTTATTGGAAAAGGTGTAGCATGGGTAAGGTTCATAAATTGAACCCTTGCTTAAAGCATGCTAAGTTCCAAGTTTTGAACTTTGTTCATTTAGAGTGCAAAATTTCCATGCATGTTTCTTTCTATGCATATGTCAAAAACCATGACCATGTTTATGCATATCGAATCTTTCTTTTCCAGAACCATATTAACATGATGCATAGTGCAAATCGTTTCCATGACTAATTGTCTATATGACCAAGCAAACTAGGCCACGTGAATCTATGCATCCACTTTTGAGTTCATTTCTATTAAAACATATAGTGCACGCTTCATATTTTGAAAGGTCTTTCTAAAGAAGGTTGCCACTACGATACCTTCGAGAAAATTTGAAAGGTCTCTCATGGCTCAATCCATAGAGCTAATGAAAAACTCACTAGAAATATAGGGGAAAATAACATCAAGCTCCGATACCAGTGTCGTTTGAGAGCTCCATCGTCTCCACACACAAACTAAGAAGACGAACTAGCTAGACTCGCACTAGAAAGAGAGATGTGCTTTCCACCCAACCAATCCCTCCAATATGTAGCTCCAAGTCCAAGGGGGTAAGTCCCTCTCAAGGGGACAAGTGTACCTTCCATCACATGGGTCCTTAAGATCATCAACATAAATGCAAATATAGACAATAAGATCACCTTCCTTCTTCGTGTATAATGATGAGTCAACATCACTTTTTTGTACCCACATTTGGCTAGGCATTCCACTAGCCTTTAGTTCCAACATCTTGGAGCTTGCTTTAGACCATAAAGAACCTTCTTTAACCTACACATGATGAGGATATCTGTGATATTCAAAGCCTTTTGGTTGCTCCATGAAAATAGCCTCCTCTATCTAGGTCACCGTTCAAAAAACACGACTTTTCACATCTAGTTGGTGAATCTTCCAACTCTTTGAAGCTGCAATTGCAATGAGAGTTCTTATGGTAGTCATTCTTGCTACAGGGTTGAAAGTATCCTCAAAGTCAATGCCATAGGTTGGTAGCCATCCTCGCTTTGTACCTAGATATGTTGTTGTCTAAATTTCTCTTTACCTTGTATGCCCATTTGTTGCCTATCACCTTCACGTCCTTAGCCTTAGGCACCAATGACCAAGTGTGATTCTCTTCAAGGGCTTTCACTTCTTCCTTGTTTCCATTCTTCATGCTTGCATCCTCAAAACAATTAGGCTCTTCACATGCAACTACTTGGCTCATATATTCATAATGTTTGGCAATGGAGTCATAAGTTAATTGTTGAATCGGATATCTTTCTCTTGTTGAGATTCTTCTCTCTTGAGGGACTGGAAGGAACCTTTTTTTCTTTGATTTTGATGTCTTTACACTTGGATTTTCAATCTTTTCAAACTCTCCTTCACTGCCTCTATCCATCTTTGTGACCTGATTGCCTTGATCATCTTCTTCCTCTTTGCCTTTTCTTCGTGTAGAACATTCTTCACTTGAAGTAGGGTTGTTTCTTAATCTCCTTTTCCATGGAGATGTGTGGCTTCTCTTTGAGATTGTCCTTGAAGTTGAAGGATCAAAGATTTCAAAACTTTCCTAGTCTTCTGTATGACTTCTTTCAGCATCATGTATGTCTTAAACTTGTAGTGAATCTTTCACACCATACCATGGTAGTAGTTCATCAAATATAACATATCTAGATATCTTCAGCTCTTTGGTTTTAGTATGATAGCATGTAAAAACTTTTTTCTCACTTGAATATCCAATAAATATACACCTATGAACTTTTGCTTCAAGTTTATGTCTCAATTCATAAGGCACATATACATAACATACACAACTGAAAATCTTGAGATGTCATAGATCTAGTTTCTTATCGTATTGTGGTTCATATGGACTTAAAACTTGGACACCTGAAGTGGGCACCTATTCATGATGTAGATGGTTGTACTTGCTACGTCTGCCCAATAACAGTTGGGCACATTCATCTTGTTGAACATTGATCTTGCCACTTCAACTATATGTCTATTTTTCCTCTCTACAACCCCATTTTATTGGGGTGTATACATGCATGTATACTATCTTTGATGCCATTATGACTTAAAAATAAAAAAAAATATTTGGTGAAGTACTCTCCCCCTCCATCAGATCTAAGAATCTTTATGTACCTATCCATTTCCTTTTCAACTAGTGCTTTGAAAGATTTAAAGTGACTAAATACTTCATCCTTTGACTTCGTACAATACAACCATGTCATTCTTGTGTGATGATCAATGAAGACGACAAAATACCTATTACCTCCAAATGACGGCTCCTTGTTTGGTCCCCATACATCGGTATGAATGAGGTCCAACAGAAATCTGCTCCTTTGTGTACTCTTCTTGAATGGAAGCCTTGCTTGCTTCCCAAATTGACATGCTTCACACATATATTGCATACTTTGAGACTGGAAATTTGGAAGTCCACTTACCACACCTCTCCTTTGCATATCCTTTAGCTTTTGAAGGTTTATGTGGCCAATCCTCTTGTGTCACATATCCACTTGAGCTATTTGCTTTCTGCCAAATGTCAAATAGATCGTATGTGATGAGGGTGCTCTTACCTCCATGGTGAATAGCCTCCCTTCCTTCTTTCCTTTAGCTATCATCTTGTAGCCTTGCTTTCGATCTTCCACAAAGCATCATTTGTTGTTCAACTTGACTACATTTTACTCTTTCAACCATTTGACCAAACGATACCAGATTTTCTCGTGATTTTGGGCACATGTAACACATATTTAATACATCTTAGTGTGTGATCTGATGCTCGGTGTCATGCAAATTAAAAAACATTTCCCTATTGCAGCTCATGTGATTTGAACATCCGCTGTTGGTGTACCATGTGGTGTCTGTGTATTCTCTCCTATCATTTCTTTGCATCATGCCTAAGAGATTATCATTCTCTTTTTTAAGTATTTACAAAGTTACCTTGATTCTTCTTGTAGCCTCCTTAGTTGTCCTTTGAGTAATGATACCTTGCATAGTGGTGTGGCTTGCCATAGTTGTAGCATTCCTTTGTGTAGTCCCTTCCTTGAAATTTTCCTCCTCTTCCTCTAGCTCTTCCTCTCCCCTTTGATCCATAGTTTCGTCTTGACCCATCTTGATCATTGCTTGATCTTCCTCTATCTTTGCATTTTTTGTTGTGTCCACCTCTCTTTCCTTTGCCTTTACCTTCATGAAAGACTTGGGCTTCATTGCCCTTTGAATGACCTCCGTTTAGGTTCATCTCCTCGATCACCATGAGTGTGGCTAATTGCTCAAAATCTAGTAACGAGTCCCTCACATACACTACAAGGAATACGGGTGATAGCGACGGTTAAGGCGACACAAATTCATCGCTATACGCCCGCAGCATGCGTCGTAATGAGCATCACGCGCGGACCGTCGATTAAACGACGAATTGAACACACGTTTCTCGATTTGTACTGCGACGGGACCTGCGACGCTCGCCCGTAGCGTCGCTTATACGTGGGTTCCAAAAGCGTCGCTTAAGCGACGTTTTCTACATTGCATAAGTGACGCTGTCTGCACGTCGTTTATGCGACGCATCTAGCATCGCTTACACGACGGTCTGTTGACGGGAAAAAATTAAAACGTTGGAGGCTCTTCGATCGGCATTTTCACGCATCTGATCGAAGAGCTCTCCAACGTTCGCAGTTGCGCTGCGCTTACGAGCTAAAGCAAGTATATGCAGGTCTCTGTTTCTCTCTTTCTACATCTTTTTCGCTTTGAATTCTCTCTCTCTCTCTCTCTCTCGCTTTGTTGACTCTCTCTCTTGTTCTCCTAATTGTTGACTCTTGTTCTTGAAATGTTATAGAAGTTCAAGTTTGCCAACATCTATATATCTACATCTTAAGAATACAACATGAACGAAAGAAAGGAGAAAATAACACTACATACATGCAACTTTGCATCGGTATATTTATTGCGATATTATTGGTTAAGATTTCAATCATCCACAATTTACTAGAGTGGTTCATAATTCATGAGTAGTTGCTTACATGGATATAAGTGACATGATATTTGGAGAACTCCAAAGAGAATTTTTAAAAATATTGAAATAAAAAAAAAACAACATATTGGGTGTCATTAGCTAGTATGAATATGATGTTTGATATTCAAGAACTGTGGTGATAGGGTTCTTCCATCTGCAAATATCAGAAAACCACCTCCCAACGGCGATCATACCCGACAGAACACCCAAGATCCTGAACCACTTAGCCTTGCTCTTGTGCATGCTCCACAGATTGCTATCCACATCATTGTCAACTACATCCTTGACAGTGAACTCGTGAATGCTGGTGTCAATATCTTTCATTATTATTATGAAAGTATTATTGTAATTAATACACACGTAGCGTATGATCTCATTACATAAATTTGTAATTACGTTTTCCAAGAAACTCTAAAATTACTCTTACAAATCTCATCGCCAACAAAGTGCTTCTATCATGGGAGCTGGACGTAAGACCGAAACATACAAAGGCCTTCATTCTCCTTCCTCTTGGGCTAGCCATTCCTCTGTGACCATGCGACTTACAATGAATGCGTCACACAACTTCTGTTTGGTATACTTCATCTATCCTCTTACTTTCTATCACAGATATACGTCTCTCCCTTTAAACCATATGCATGAATAATAGCTTGATCATCATCTTTTCTGCATGTCCAGGCCTTCGAGCTTCTCATATGTGTGTGTATGTGTGTATGTGTGTATATGTGTGTGTGTATGTGTGTGTGTGTGTGTATGTGTCTGTATGTGTGTATGTGTGTGTATGTGTGTGTGTATGTGTGTGTATGTGTGTGTATTGTGTATATGTGTGTATGTGTGTATGTGTGTGTATGTGTATGTGTATATGTGTGTGCATGTGTATGCATGATGTATGTGTATGTCTGCATGTGCATTATGTATGCATATGTGTGTGTATGTATATATGTGTGTCTGCATGTATATGTGTGTGTGTATGTATGTATATGTGTGTGTATGCAACATTATGTGTGTATGTGTCTATAAGAGTGTGTATTTGTGTGTGTATGTGTGTGTATATGTGTATGTGTGTGTGTGTCTATGTGTGTATATGTGTGTGTATGCATATGTATGTGTGTGTGTGTATGTGTCTATGTGTGTATGTGTATGCATGTATGTATGCTATGTGTGTGTATGTGTGTGTATGCTTTATGTATGCATATGTGTGTGTATGCATTATGTATGTGTATGTATGCATGTGCATTATGTATGCATATGCATTATGTATGTGTATGTATGCATGTGCATTATGTATGCATATGCATTATGTATGTGTATGTATGCATGTGCATTGTGTATGCATATGTGTGTGTATGCATGTAAGTATGTGTGTATGTATGCATATGCATATGCATATGCATATGCATATGTATGCATGTATGTGTATGTGTGTGCATGTCTCTCTATGTGTGTGTGTATGCATATATGTGTGTGTATGTGTGTATGTGTGTGTGTATGTGTGTGTATGCATGTGTATATGTGTGTATGTGTATGTGTATGTGTATATGCGTGTGCATGTGTATGCATTATGTATGTGTATGTTTGCATTTGCATTATGTATGCATATGTGTGTGTATGTATATATGTGTGTGTGCATGTATATGTGTGAGTGTATGTATGTATATGTGTGTGTATGCAACATTATGTGTGTGTGTATATGTGTGTGTATTTGTGTGTGTATGTGTGTGTATATGTGTATGCATGTATATATGTATATGTGTGTGTATGCTTTATGTATGCATGTGTGTGTGTATGCATTATGTATGTGTATGTATGCATGTGCATTATGTATGCATATGCATTATGTATGTGTATAGATGTATGCATGTGCATTATGTATGCATATGCATTATGTATGTGTATGTATGCATGTGCATTGTGTATGCATATGTGTGTGTATGCATGTAAGTATGTATGTATGTATGCATATGCATATGTATGCATGTATGTGTATGTGTGTGCATGTCTCTCTATGTGTGTGTATGTGTGTATGTGTGTGTATGTGTGTGTATGTGTGTGTATGTGTGTGTGTATATGTGTGTGTATGCATGTGTATATGTGTGTATGTGTGTGTATGTTTATGTGTATGTGTTTATGCGTGTGCATGTGTATGCATTATGTATGTGTATGTTTGCATGTGCATTATGTATGCATATGTGTGTGTATGTATATATGTGTGTGTGCATGTATATGTGTGAGTGTATGTATGTATATGTGTGTGTATGCAACATTATGTGTGTGTGTATATGTGTGTGTATTTGTGTGTGTATGTGTGTGTGTCTATGTGTGTATATGTGTGTGTATGCATATGTATGTGTGTGTAAGTGTGTGTGCGCATACCTGGTCTTTCTCTCATGCTCTCTCTCTCTCTCTCTCTCTCTCTCTCTTGCTTTCGTCCAGATCTCGGCATAAATGTGTCGGGAGAAATCGAAATTTTTTTTGAACATTCTAGAGCGTCGCTTACGCGACGCTCTCAAAAGGACGACGCATATGCGACGCTCTCCAGTTTGCCCACGTCGCCCATACTGTCGCTAGCAAGCGACTCTATTTGCGGCACAAAGATTAGCGTCGCATAAGCGACGCAAGCTTTAGTCTGCGACGTACCCCGCCTAAAAATCAAAATTTCAAAAACAGGACCGTCGCTTACGCAATGTTAGCATCACATAAGCGACGGTCCCCATTTTTTTCTCGGTTTTGCGGCGTTGCTATGCCCCCCTATTTCTTGTAGTGATATACTGAATTAGTGAATGAATGACCTCCATTTGTCATCATCCCTCAACCCATTTAGTGCATGAGCTACGAAATCATCATCGTCGATGGAGCTTCCTATTGATCCTAAGGCATCTACAATCTCTTTTACCTTGAGGATATAATCATTGATGCTTCTATTCGAAGCCTTTCTTAAGTTGTTCAACTCATTCTTGAGTTGAATCTTTCATGGCTTGGTGGAGGTGGAGTACAATCTCTCCAAAGCCTCCCACATTTTCTTCGATGAGTCCAAGTCTTGGATATGACCAATCATGCTATTACTAATGAATTGAGATAAGATGAATATGACTCTCCTATCTCTTTCAATCCACTCATTCCTTTCCCTTTCCTGTGCTTGAGTGAATGGCTCTACATATTGAGGTCTAGGCTCAGCTCCACTAACTAATCCCCATAGTCCCTTTTCCATGAGGAAATTGCTCACCCGAAATCTCCAAGGTTGGTAGTTTCCTTTCTCCAATTTCTCTATTTGGGTAGCATACTCAGCCATTGCTTAAGATTGTATGCTTCCTAAGCTTCCTTTACTTGCTTTGAGTTCCTTCAAAAAATCCTAAATACTTCAAAGTGCTATGATACCACTATTGGGGGAATGAATCATCAACCCTATGCAACTTTGGAAGGTTTTAAGCCCTCACAGGTTGTTTTCATAGTGACCTAGAGTCACTATTTTGGCTCTACCTTCAAATATACATGAAAAAAAAAGAAACTTTCCAAAATCAAGTTAGACAATCTCAGCTATCTACAACACTTTAAAACTCTTGATTTGGATACTCCAGCACGGAGAACCAACCTCTGCAAGTTGGACTAGCTGTTGGTACTGATGTCTACCTATGTGCAAAGATGCACCTTCATTGCTTTTAACCTCATTCAGAAATCACTTAGAGGATAGTCACGAAATTCTCATCACATTGAATAGACTCTATGAGCAATCAAATGCAAGTAAAATCACTTGAAATGGATATTGGAAGAAATGAATAGACTCTATGAGCAATGAAATGCAAGTAAAATCACTTGAAATGAATTACAATCGAAACAAGATCCTACTGGAAACTAGTTCACTCTTTAGAGATTTAGTGAGCAATGAGTAACTAGAAAGATGTATAATCTAACCAAATGACCAGCTAAGCAAGTGGGTTGCATATAGAAACTTCCTTACACTCTAAAATAACTTTTGGAGGAGAATAGACTTGATGCTTGACATTCAAATTATGCATAAAGTGGACTTGTTTATGCATTAAGTTCATGTTACCCAAATAGGACTCGATGGATGGCGCTTCTTCACAACAAGAAGTTAAACATTAAATCTCATAAGTGTTTCAAGGTTGATCTAGACAACTAGTCAAATGTCTTCGTTAATGAAAAACTCATGACAAAACTTCCAATCTGTGGATGCATGAAAGATTTTTGAGCAAAGTTAAGGATTTTAATGAGGATTTTGGAATATACAAAAGGGATAAACATTTGGTATTGCCATCATGGAACCCCCCCGCTTTGCTCAAAAGGCTCAATTGGGTTGTCCAATGGAGATATGTGCCTAAGCTTTCCCTTATCAAATAAGTTCATCATTTATCAAGGAGTAATTTGGACCACCAAGAGAGCCTTAAATGCCATTGAACAGGCAAATGTAAGGGCTACTCTCAACCTGAGGATATCAAGCATATTTTCCTCTCTTCTCCTAAATCCAAGCCTTTTCTAATCACACTCCAATATGGCCATTGGACCTTCTATCCTCAAGATTTCAAATGCAAGAAGATATTACATCAAGAATGTAAGCTTACAAATGTGACTCACTAGAATTTTTAGGGAGTTGATTGCCTGTGTTGATGTTGGATGTAGAGAAATGAATTCTTGTTTACATGTCAATGCTCATTTAAAGTTTCCAAACAAGGACCTCAAGCCCACCAAGTGGAGAGATGTGTGTGTGTCTCTCTCTCTCTCCCCTTGTTCAACCCCATAAGACTTAGTGTGGCCCCTTGGTAGTGTCGGGATTCCTCTTTCCCTTTCTTTGGGGAGTTGTAATTTTTACTTATGTATAATTTAATATTTTTTGTTGTTAAAAAAAATTTCTTTGACTAACGTATGATAGAGGTAGCACATGGAGGAGTTTGATCATGATTTCAGTGAGTTTTGCACCTTTTGTGTGTCTGAAATTAGATGAGCTCAATGGAATGGTGCTCATTGGCACCAATCCGTTCGGGTGACCTCAAGTTCAACAATTGTTATCTTATTTGTTTTACTATGCTTTTTTCAGAGGCTTCAAAGACATGGATACATCACGGGGGATGGAATGATTTTTTTAATTTTATTATTTTTATTACTTCTTATTCAATTTAAGCTAAAACATCATGGCTTCCAAAAACATCACAAAACTAAAATAATCGAAAACTCTTTCATGAAATGTTTTTGAAGGTACCATACTATTTTTTAATAATGTTCTTATGGTTTTTATTCAGACTATTTTTTTTTCATTGTTGTAGGTATTTAACACCATCAAGTTTACTACATGAAAATGAAATCAATATAATGTTAGATGACACAAAGTTTATTGTTTTGGTCATTCGAAATTTGGCCATCGAACTTTCATGTGCATCTAATTTTGGTGATTCAAAATCCATCTTTGACCACCCTTTTGCTATCGAATATCCATGTGGTTCTGATACAAAATCTAGCCATCGAAGTGGTTGATGCCTTGAAGTTGTGGGAGGAAGTCCAAGTCTTGGCTGGATATGTCTATGAGTCTCTCATGATGGGTGAGTATGTATTTCCATTCATTGTACTCTCAAAAAAAAAATCTAGCCATCGAATATCCAAATACTTCTCGTACATTTTTTAAGAGACTCGAAAAGTAATGCAAGCCACTTGAAAACATGTGCATTGGCCTCTCCTCTGAGTAAAGATCGTGAAATATAAAAAAATGGTAATTGAAGTTTTTTCTAAAAAGAAGAAAGTCTATTTATCGGAGTTTAGGAGATGTATTCATAAATTAATCGCGAATGGCTAACGCAATGTAGGCATTTCGATTCATTGTACTTAATCACTGAGAAAACGTGTATTGTCTGCATGTGCGACAAAAACACTCATATCCATTCAAGATGTCTTTGAAGCAGAAAGATTAGAGCTGTTTAGCCGCAGTTTCATTAATCCCTTTGAATCGGTCTCAGCAAACCGGTGGGCTCGAAAGGCCCGTTAATTCGAAATTGAAGTTCGTCTTGGTCTCGTATACGCAAACATTTACAGACTGTTAAGGCAAGTGCATGCTTGACGAGATAATGTTTTCTCTGATACTGTCTTCCGTTACCTCTTCAAATACGCGTCAAAAGATTTCTCTTCCCCTTGCAATGCAATAAATTTAATAATGCGAGTACACGCATTGATCTGACAGGTCTTCTTCATGAAACCTGAAATGGTTTACTGCTTGGAAGGGAAATTTAGCTTTTCGGGCTGAAGGAGCTTCCAGAGCGCAGGGCACAATCTACTTTAGACGGATATTGATAGCTATGAGTTCTGCGCTTCCATATCACATGCGAACGTAGAAATATCGCTTAATTTTTCTCCAGTTCCATGTGCATGCATGAAGAGGAAGTTTCTGTCGTTTTCCCTTTCCGTCATCAGAAAATTTTCCCTTTCTTGCTTGCTTATCTCCTAGTGAAAGAGCATCATCCGCCCCATATCCATTGCTTATTAGTTTCTCAGAAATGACTGGCTAAATATCCACGCGTTCGTTATGGGAACAGTAACCCAGACTATGGATCCGTGGGTAGACAACCTAAAAGCTCACTCGAAGGGAGTGATATCATTGAACTCAGGCAATCTCAATGATTTTGGTGATTCACTGCTGAAAGAGCAGCTGAATGCGAATCAAATCAATCATATCCATATGGAGCCGCGTTCAGATGCAGAGAATTGCAACTACTATGGCGAGGAATCATTCTACGGCGAGAAGTGCAAAGAGTTTGATGTAGAATCAGACTGCCTTTCTGCCCATGTGTTGAAGAATAAGGAACTTTGTAATGAGTTGTATAATGATAACGAAATCAATGCGATCTTAAAGCTGGTGAAATTTCCGTTGTTAGATGGTAATGACGAACATGGCTGTGAGGTGCCGTGTAGTGATGGAGTCGCACAGGTGGGTTCCTCCTTTGCAGATATAACCATTTGTGGAGAAAACAATAGGAAATCGATGGAGATGCCAAATAGAATAATTGAACATGGCATTCATGGTCGATTAATGGGGCATGTGGCTAAGAACAATCAGTCTATGTTTACAAAAGAGTTCAAGAGACTAGTGTGGGATATAGAGGTCAAAGATTCTGGTGGTTTCATGTCTCCTGAACCATCCTTAACAGACATGGAGACTTACTTCATGCGCAATCCTTTTATTACTGAAGTGGAAGCTGGGATTGATTTCCAGAGACTAATGGACGAGAAGGAATCTCTCATTTATGAAAATCCTTTTTGTGACTTTGACAACAGACAATCTACTCATTTTACACACCAAAACAACTGCATCAAGGCTTGGAAATCTGAGAAAACTGTATTGAAGTCATGCAATTTGGATGTTCCTTACAGTTATGAGTCTAGAAAGCAGGCAAGCAGGAACTCCGTGGAAAGTAAATCTTTCTCCATTGCCAAAAACAGTTTGCCATTGCATGAAGCTGCTTATAGTGACATTTATGGGGAAGTCATCAAAGACTTTAAAATGAATGGCTTGCTCTGTACTGCATGCAATCGGCTAAGGAATTCGGAGGATTCGGCCAGTGTTCTGGGAGTCCAATTCTTTGGGAATTTCTGTGCGTGCTTTGAGGGTTTGGTAAAACTTAGAGATGTAAATGAGACAGGTTCAACAGAAGGAAAGGCAGGGAGAATTCATGGGAGCATTTCACTAGATGCATATAACCAGAAGGCAGATGGAATAGTGACGGGTTCTAGTGTTAAAAGTGAACAAGCTGATGATGTGGAAGTTGCTGAACTTCTCTTGAAGGGATCCATGCATGACCAGAAGTCACCATACTTAAACACATATGACAGCAAAGTCAAGGAAGAACCTTTCAAAGAGAGTTGCGGAGAAGTTGAAATGTTTGGGGGAAAAAGGTCTGACAAAAAATTCTGCATCTCTAATCAAAGGGCCGGGAATGAAGGGTGCAGGAAGGAGAGTGGAGTCGAGGAATTAACAATACCGATGACAAAGAAGGTTGGTGTATGCCCTGCCATCTCCAGCAGGAAGGCTAGCAAAAGGTTCGAAAAATATGAGGATTGGTTTGTAGAAGCTGAACTAATCCATGAGAAAGAGCATGATAATGTGAAGAATGGATTCGTGAAGGAGATCAGAAGTAGTAAAAATGGGGATAGATTCGCCATTGAATCAGGAGTGGATGTAAAGGGGATATTACCACACAGGCAAACAGCAAGTAAGAAAGTGCACAGAGAGTGTATAGGTGGCTCAAAATGCAAAAAGGAGAAGGTTATTCTCAATGAAAAAGTGCCATTGCACCAAAAGGATGCCATGTTAATGAAGCGGTATGAAAAGAAGTATCGTTTTGATGAGAAGATGGTTAGTGCCGCACTTGATCTTTGCTTTCAGAAAAGTGATGAAAAGTTATTGAGGTGTGCAAACCTGATTAAACAGGAGAAGGCAGATTGTCAAAAGCATAGCAAAGCTTCTAAGAAAAGACCAATGAATGGAACTACAGTACCTGTTTTGGCGAAAAAGGTGAAGCCAACATACCTTCAATCTTCAAGTCTATTAGGATCAATTCAAAAGCGAAAATTTTCTGAACATGAAATCACCTCAAAGTTTATTCCAGTTGGGAAGGAGATGTCAGAGTCAGAGACCACACGCAAAAGATTCACTAAACAGTTTAAGAGAGGAGTAGCTTCAAAATTAAAGGATTTTTCTTCCAGCAGTTCACAATGTTCACCTATTTTGGCAAGTAAAAGGCCACTTGGAATCCAGCAAGATGGCATTCCGGAGATTTCAAGCACTATTTTGTCAAAGGAGCCTCAACAGTTACTATCAGAAGCTCAGAGTTGTTCATTTGAGAAGATAAAGAAGAGAGATGCATCATCTGGTCATCAATCAGCTTCTTATTCCGTCAAGGTGTGTGCTATTTATTGTTGAAAGACCACTACTTTCTACTTCTCTACTGATGACTAGATGCATCATCTGGTCATCAGTCAGCTTCTTATTCTGTCAAGGTGTGTTCTATTTATTGTTGAAAGACCACTACTTTCTACTTCTCTAAGGTGCATGTGAGACTGTTCCACAGCACAATGAACTTTCTTTATGCACTTTGTAAGACGTTTTTCCTCTTTTATGGGAGCCAGCTTGAAGGTATAATAAAGGTAGCTACTGGGATCAAGACAGTGCACAGAGCCTGGGGGCAAACAGGTTTACCTGGTTTATATTACCAGGCTTGGACAAGTGCATGTTAATTTATTCGAGGGCCATAAGGTCATCCTAATTATGCATTCAGTGCCTCAAATTTTTTTATGAATAACCTCTCTTTGTTAAATTCTGATCCTGGATAAGCTATCAACATGCCATCACTAGAAGCTAACATAAGAAGCCATTTTATTTAGACCTCAACAAAGATCTTACTACAAAATACTGAAATACTATTAGCATGTCACAGATCTAAAGTGCCTCAGTTTAGAATATTTAGGCACTTGTTGATTGTATCACTTCCACTGAGACATCAAATTACGGCACGTCCTTTTTAATTCTATTTTTCTATGGTCTTTTGGAATTACAGGAGAAGAAAGTGATGAAAATTTTTTCTCACATTGGAGGATTACTCTTAGTAAACCTTTCTTTTTTTACTGGAGATGACTGAAGCAGATGTATTTCCTTTTCAAACATCAGGATGATTTGTTAAATTGCACAGACAGTACAAGTAATGCTGGAAAGGAGGGGAAACCTCAATCTGTTTTCAGCTATCAAGGTACCTTATTGCAATATGGTAGTGATGGGGGTATGAATATGGGGAAAGAACGGCAAATTGGAAATTGTCATCAATGCCACCGTAGTGCTAAAGAAGTTTTGTGCTGTCAAAAGTGCATCAAGAAGCGATATTGCACAATTTGCCTGGAACGATGGTAAGCAGTGGAAAGATCATTTCGTAACTCTGTTGAAATAGTTTTAAGGATGAGGACTTTCTACCATGTAGCCTGTATTCTGATTCGTCTACTGCAGCAGTAAATGTGCAGGCTATCACATTGTGTTATGTGCATGATATGTGTGCATGTGAGAGAGAGAGAGAGAGAGAGAGAGAGAGAGAGAGAGAGAGAGAGAGAGAGAGAGAGAGAGAGAGAGAGAGAGAGAGAGAGAGAGAGAGAGAGAGAGAGAGAGAGAGAGAGAGAGAGAGAGAGAGAGAGAGAGAGAGAGATTTTAGTAGCTTGCTAGTGGCCACATTGGCCCATGAGACAAAACATACAATTAGAGGTTGAGGTGAACCATGTCATTTTTAAATCTAAAAGAAAAAGAAAATGCACGGTGATGGTGTCATGATTAATATACACCACCAACAACTAGCAGGTATATGGAGGTAGGATGGAGTGAAGTGAAACTAAATGTTATCAAGAATTCAATATATGCATAGGGAAAATTTTCTCTTGGGTGCACACAAGAGTCGATATTGTGCTCAATGGAGCTGATATGCTGCTATATAGTCTTGTGGTTGACTACTATGAGCTTATAGTTGCACTTTCATTTGAGGATGAATTTGGGGTTTGCTGGATTCATTCTGGTATATATGACTGTCGTATTAGCGGACATGGGGTTTTCACTTGTGGATTCTTCGTCCGAGTTACGACCAGTTGATAGGTGTGTATACCCTATCAACTATGCATTTTGTGTAATTTTTCCTATCTTTTGTTTGAATCTTGTGCTAGGCTTCATTATGGCTGAGTTTGCCCATCACTTCCGGAAGTGATAGAAACTCAGTTCGCAAAGCTTCTTGTGAGTTCATGCTCATGGTGTGTGTGCGTTGTGGGATGTGTGTGTGAGCATGTATTCACTCTGAGTTCTATACCCACTATTGGGCATTGACGACGTTAGTAGGGATGTTATAGTATTGAGTCGATACTGTGCATAATGGAGCTGATATGGTATATAGTCTTGTGATTGACTACTATGAGCTTATAGTTGCACTTTCATTTGAGGGTGAATTTGGGGTTTGCCTGGATTCATTGTGGTATATATGACTGTCGTATTAGCGGACATGCAGTTTTCGCTTGTGGATTCTTTGTCCGAGTTGCGACGAGTTGATAGGTGTGTATACCCTATCAGCTATGCATTTTGTGTATACCCTGTCAGCTATGCATTTTGTGTAATTTTTCCTATCTTTTGTTTGCATTTTGTGCTAGGCTTCATTATGGCTGAGTTTGCTCATCACTTTCGGAAGTGATAGAAACTCAGCTCGTAGATCTTCTTGTGGTGTGTGAGCATTGTGGGGTGCGTGTGTGAGCATGTATTCACTCTGAGTTCTATACCCACTATTGGGCACTGATGACGTTTGTGGGGATGTCATAGTATTGAGTCAATACTCTGCATAATGGAGTCGATATGCTATATAGTCTTGTGGTTGACTACTATGAGCTTATAGTTGCACTTTCATTTGAGGGTGAAGATTAATTCTGGTATATATGACTGTCATATTAGTGGACATGCGGTTTTCACTTGTGGATTCTTCGTTTGAGTTCCGATCAGTTGATAGGTGTGTATACCCTATCAGCTATGCCAAACTCAGTTCGCATAGCTTCTTGTGAGTTCATGCTCGTGGTGTGTGTGCATTGTGGGGTGCATATGTGAGCATGTATTCACTCTGAGTTCTATACCCCCTATTGGGCACTGATGACGTTAGTGGGGATGTCATAGTATTGAGTCTATACTATGCATAATGGAGCTTATATGCTATATAGTCTTGTGGTTGACTTTTATGAGCTTATAGTTGCACTTTCATTTGAGGGTGAATTTGGGGTTTGCTGGATTCATTCTGGTATATTATTTGGAAGTTTGTATAATTTTGTACTCTATCATAGTCCATTCGTCTGAATTTCCACCTCATGGCTTTTGATGTATCTGAAGACTGACGTGTGTGCCTTTGTGCTCTCTGATTTTGCACCTCTGGAAGTGTGAGCGCTGGCACTCTGGATGGGTCTGTAGAGATCATGGGCTTGCTTTGAAAGGAGTGTGCGAATGCGAGCTTTTGTAACTTGCCGGCTAATGCATGGAGTTCCTGTAATAAGGCATCTTTATGCCCTTGGAAGGAGGTATCTACCTAGTCTCCTAATTCTATAAGTTCTCATCGAGTGTGAGAATATGGGGGATGTACAATGATGTTGCAATACCTCTCTTATCTTTGTTTACATTGAGAATCTATGTGTATAAAGCTCTTGATACTGATCATGGTCAGGTGGAGTCTGCAAGTCCTCTTCTTTTGGGAACTGTAGCCCGAAGAGGTATCTACCCCGTCTCATAATTCTATAAGTCCTCATCAAGTGTGAGAATATAGGGGATGTGCACTGATGTCGCAATACCTCCCTTTATCTTTGTGACACTGAGAATCTGTGTGTCTAGAGCTCCAGATATTTGATCTTGGTTGGGTGGAGTTTGCAAGTCCGTTGTTCTTGGGAATCTTCTCAACTCTGACTCCAACCGGTGTGAACACCCTGAGCTGTCTGATAGCAACACACAGTATGTGGTATGTATACATCTAACTTCCAATTAGCCTTGTCTCTTGATGAGTTTCATCTCTCAGCGTTTGTAGAAAATGCTATTGATAATACTGCATCTTAGATGGGAGTGGCTTTAAGGGGCTGCTCCATCTTTGTTCTATGCATATCTTCCAAATCTCTTGTCTCTGACTCTATTTCACACACGTATGAGAGTGGGTGCAAGATTACGATCACCACCACATGCTAGAGAGATAACTCTCCTCCCAACCTTATGTTTGTATATATAGCTGCTTGAATCAACGAGGACCACAAATGTAACTAGAGTCCACAAATGCATGTGCAATGTCTTTCACTCCTTTAATATCTTCCACTAGAGTCTACTAGTGGTTGGAGTGATCTCGACCACTCCTTTAGTACCTTCCATTAGAGTCCACTAGTGGTTGGTGTACTTGCCACTCGAGTTAAGTCTCTCTAGTCTCAAGCTAACTCACATTACCTTGAGTTAGAAGGCTCTAGAGCTCTTTGGGCAAAACGCTCTTCCCATGCTCCCCATGGGGGTTGAACCCAAGACCTCCTCCTTCACAACCTTGAGACTTAACCACTAAGCTAAGTGGATCACTTGTTTTAAGAGAGCACATGAACTTATGCTTAAGTCTAGTCTTGAGATCTTTGACCATACACACAAGTGACCAAACGGTGTCTGATTTCAAATCTGTCTCAACCGACAGGAGATCATAGACTTACTTTATTAAATTATTCCTCCCTTGGGAAAGATTTTCGTCCTCGAAAATAAAGCTATATATAGTAACCATAGGCAACTCCCGAGCCTCATGTTCTAAAAACCAGAAGAACATGTTTCATCTCTGTGGTGGGATCCATCTTGCTTTGTAATTTGATGAACTGGTCAAAGTACAAAGTAGTGAATGAGTAATAAGGGTGGATCAAAAAACGTCCCTAGCCACTTCACTGTTTCTCGATGTGCGATCTAGGCACAAACATATGAAATGGATGGATTCCAATTACTAGTCCATTTCTGGGTATAATTGGTGCATGGACTTAGTAACTAAGGCGGGATTCTAACTTGAAGTTTGGTTGGCCTAAACATCTAACTTAAATAAATGTTTGTAGTATGTACCATGGTTTACTTCCAACAAACATTTACTTGATTTTTTCACCCGACCGGAGGATTACTTTGTCCAAATGGGTTTGAAAAGCCTATGTAAAATAGAAGAAAGTTTGCCATTTACTTTTGGTCAACCGTACTATCACTTGACCAAGTCAAATCCAAAATGAAAATTGTCCATTGTAGGAAAATTTTCTAAAAGTCTTTAGCTAGAAGTTCTTGGGAATTCTCAAACAGATATGTAATTCCTAAAACTCTAGAAAGTCATTAGAGTTATGCTAAATAACTGAAAGCAAACTCAAATGAATAAGTCAACTTAGATTTATCATCTTTTGAAGATTGAAAAGGTTCATGTAGAGAACATCTATATGGGATGTTTAATCTAGTTGCCCGATTCTAACCGGCTAACCCTGGACTTTTGTAAAAAGAATCAGATACTGTATCTGAGTCAAATCCAAAAGACTCGAAAAGCGGAAAGAAAGCACTAAAACTATGTTCAACCGGTTTAAACTCCAAAGATTCATAAACTTGCGATGAGTCAAAATCTAGATGACTCAAGACTTTTACTACTCAAAGATCTATTTCAACAAGGTATCGAAGCATTTTTCTTATCTTTAAGAGAAATAATATGGATTCTCAAAAAGATTCATAGCAAATCTAAAACATCATCCAACCACAAGATACTAGTGTAGTATCCAACAATAGTGTGTCGACCCACTAAGGTTCTATTGATGAGTTTTTACTCAAATAATGCTTCACTTGAGACTAAGTTCATGCCATCTTGGATCTTTATGAATGCTTACTGGGAATGCAATTCTTGTGCATTACTTAGAGTCAAAAGATTGAATTTACCGAGTTACATTAGGAACTTGGTGCTTGACTTAGTCAATCTATTCCTTAGTTGAAATGATCATGTCAATGTGAAAGTCAGACTTCTTAAAATATTTATCAAATATTTTTGAATCAACAACACTTCATCTTGAACTGTTTCATAAAATAGGAATAAATATTTTTCCTATTTGAAAAAGAAGATCTTGGAAGTTACTTACTTCGTATCTTCTTACTTACTTGATCTTGAAGTATCTTAAGATCATACTTTTATTCTTTTTAAACTCCTCCTTTGAAGCTTCAATTCCCTTGAGAATCAAATCTAACTTAAAGATTCATTCTAGGACTATAAGATAATTATCATCCACGGTCCGATGTCCCATACCATCTTTTCTACATCAATCTGAGTATAAAATCTGGTGTCCCATACCACCCTATTTTATATTCACATTGATGTGTGAGTGATACTTATCCTAAAGTCTAAACATATCCTTCAAAATCACCAAGGGACGGGGACGGGTCCCGGGAACGGTGGTGTCCTCCTGACGGGGACGGAGCCTACGGTGTCCCGGGGACGGGGACCCGGGACGGCACCTACAAAATGTTGTTTTTTTCAAAGATATAATGAAAAGCATGTAAATGAATATCCTAACATATTAGAAGTGTATTAAAAGCAAAATAATGGGAATAAAGGGTGTTTTTTAAGTGGAAACATGTATGATGCGCATTAAACATTGGGAGTCAAGTTTCAACTTTTGAGTTTCGAGCAATAACACCAATGATCATAGACATTGATTATTGATAATATGAGTGGAGAAAGAGTCAAAAGCCATATGTATTTCAACATGTCCAAAAGAATATACTACATCCTCATCATTATGTTCATCATATCACATACATAACAGGAGTAAAGACTCCAGAGTCCATGTGGCATGCACATAAGATTCAATGATGAAGGCTGAAGTTGAGCTTGTTTGTTTGAGGAGTTGAAATGCCTAATATTTATGCTTGTGAGGTGGGCTCAATATGCCCCACAAAAAAGTCTTAAACCTTAAAAAAGAAATATTAAATTTTTGGCACGAAAAAATGGCCCTCCATATTCAGCCGTCCCCAAATCCGTCCCGGATTGGTCTCATCACAGCAATCCGACGCGTCCCGGGGACGTCCCCATGTTTCAAACAGGTGATATGGGATGCCAGCCGTCTCGGCTAGGCGTCCCTTAATTTTAGCATAAGGGGACTGCGTCCCGGCGTCCCTGTGTCCCTAGGACCCGGGGACGCGTCCCCTTGTGACTTTGATATCCTTATAGAGTACCTTCTCACTTCAAGAAGAATTTTGAAGTTTCAGGCATTACGCCTAACTTGATATTCGAGGTTTTGATGATAAAATATCTATCCTTCTTTTCTAGGGTTTTTAGAAGAAAACCAATTATAATTCCAAGTTCTTGAATTTCTCAAATTCAAGTCTAATTGGTTATACTTGACCAATTTGTAGCGACTAAGAGCTTTTCACTTCTTGTCTTTAGATTCCTTTATGATTAAAGTTGTAAGTAGCTACCCCGGGGACTTTATAGGAATCTCTCTACTTCTTAAGTCTAAGCATTTGCTCATGCTTTTGGGTTCCACCTTTGAGAAATCCCTTAAGGATAGGTAAACTTTATGTTGTACCTTCCACCTACTTAATTATCGTTGACACGGCTGTAGACTACATACTTGGAATATTTCACTCTGTTCAAACTTGCAATAGCTTACTCTTTTCACACTTTTCCATTGGATAAATGGAACTTGAGTGAAAAATTTGTCAAAAGGAATTTGATTGCCAATACTTGGGCAAACTTCAAAGTAGTTCCAATCGTAATTTCTTGGACAAACCTTGCCAAGCTTGATAAGTCTTGTTGAACTTTCGACAAAAATAAAGACTTATTCTTTATCGTTAAGGTCTCTCAAGCTTGTCTAAAGCTGAATAGCTTATAGAGGTCTTTCCATCAATTCAAGTATGAGCATAGGCTGATGCCTCTCAGATTCCAAAACTAAGAATCTTTGATACACCTTTAGGTTATACCAATCATTGGATTTAAGTATCGCTAGCGGTGGTTTAGGACTTTTTGGGAGCTACTTTTTGTCTAGTGAGTTTGAAGAATTTTGTGCTCACTACCAGGGAGGAGTTTATTCTTTCAATACTTGAGATTCCGTAGAAGGAATCAACAATATGAGTAAATGATTCATATTGGAATCTTTTGCACTACTGTAATGATTGTTGACAGAAATTCTTGACTTTTGAACAAGACTCTCAAAGCTTTATTGCTGGAATCGTGTTCATGGCTCGTGTATCAAACTAAAGGATCACCTTAGGATACGGTTTCCTATTTGCTTATGAAAGTTGGATTGGAACTTTCATTTTCATGTGTTCCTATTCTTAGTTTGAAAAAATTATTATCATTGTTCAATTGTATGATGTTTCTAGAGTACTTTAAACATAATTCAACAATCCACTTTGATTGCATAGTTTAAAGTACAAACATCTTTTTGCGATTGAACCAATGCATAATAATTATACTATGAACACTTCATCTTCTACTTTATCACTTAAGAATCATCGGGATTCTTTCATAGAAGTGATAGCTTACCAACATCTTGGAAGACCTTAATGATTGAGCTTTACAAATAGTTTGTCCAGAAGATACACTTTTTCAACCTGAATTAGTGCATGCATATTGGAGTGTCAAGAAAGCTAATGCTTTGCTCCTCGCATAGCAGTCGTGCGTTAGGTGCGTTTAATTCGATGCGTGAACCAAATGGTACGGGGAGTTAAGGTGCGTAAGGTGCGTCATATAATATAATATTATATATATATATATATATATATATATATATATATATATATATATATATATATATATATATATATATATATATATATATATATGTATGCGTGCGTGCGTGCGTGCGTACATATATATATATATATATATATATATATATATATATATATATATATATATATATATATATATATATATATATATATATATATATATATGTATATAACTTATCATTATTCAATGTTCATACATACTGTTGGAGTTAGACGTCTGCGGAAGCACGCGAACAGCACAAGGAAGAAGAAGAAGCTTGGAGCACAAACACACAATACTGAATGTATTACTAGAGAATGTACAAAGATAAGTAGCCCATTAGGGCAATAGGCGTATATACAAGCCGGGGGAAAAAAACCTCCTAAAGAGAGAAAAAAGTGCCCCGGCGGTCCTAGTGTGTTCACATCACTACCTAAATATATCAACAAATCCCCCCTGGGAGTGATGCGGTGAACAAGGAGCTTGCACTCATGTATAAGGAAGTGCCAAGCTATGTGGAAATCACTCCACAAAAGGAAGTAAGCCCAAAGCTTTGCGGAAAGCTTCAAACTTCTCCCTAGGTAGAGCCTTCGTGAAAAGGTCTGCAATGTTCTCCTGCGTGGGCACATATGCCAAGCTGATCTCCCAGCAGAGAACCTCTCCCTGACATAGTGATAATGCACCTCAATGTGCTTAGTGCGAGCATGGAACACAGGGTTCCTTGCAACTGCCAATGCGCTCTGACCATCAGTGAAGATGGTGGTGGCAGAAGACTAGCCAACACCTAAATCAGCCATAAGGCGTCTGAGCCACACACACTCAACAGTCGCTGTGAAAGCTTCCTTATACTCAGCCTCACAACTAGAAGTGGCCACAGTAGGCTTCTTCTTGCTCAACCAAGATATACATGAGCTACCAATCATGAAGCAAAAACCACTGGTGGACACACGAGTGTCATAGCAACCAGCCTAATCTAAGTCAGAAAAAGCATGCAAATCTGGCGGTAGTGATCCCCCCTTGGGATAAAACAACCCAAGTAGCCGAGTACCACTCAAGTAGCGAAAGATGCGCTTAACCGCCTTCCAATGCGTGACTCCTAGGCAATGCATAAACCTGCTCATCTGTGAGACAACAAACTGAATATCTGGCCGAGTAATGCATAAGTAAATCAAGCATCCAACGGCCTGCTGATAGAGAACAGCATCAAATGCATCATGAAGACTCAATCGTAAACCTGTCTCCATAGGAGTGGCAATAGGCTTACAGTCTTCAAGGCCAAAACGCTGCAATAATGTGTCAATATATTTCGTTTTACACAAAGCCATTCCACCATCAAATTGCATAAACTGAATGCCCAAATAGTGATGCAAATGCCCCAAATCAGACATCTTAAATGAGGCATGCAAATCAGCCTTGAAATCAACAATATGCTTCTCAATAGGACCAGTGAGCAGCATGTTGTCAACATAGACAACAATGATCAAAAGCACATCATTAGCACGCTCAACATATAAGGTGCTTTCAGTTGGACTGTTCTCAAAACCATGTGCAACCAGATAGGCATGTATCTTCTCGTACCAAGCACGTGGTGCTTGCTTTAAACCATATAATGCCTTCTTTAATCTGCACACCTGGTTTTCATGCCCTTTCTGCACAAAGCCACGGGGCTGAAAAACATACACTTCTTCATGCAAGTCACCATTTAGAAATGCTCTTTTAATGTCCAACTGATGTACATTCCAACCATGATGGGCTGAAAGTGCACAAATGCTCCGAACAGTAGTTATACGGCATGTAGGTGCAAAGGTCTCATCAAAATCAATGCCTCTTTCTTGCGCATAACCCTTTGCAACAAGCCTAGCTTTATACTTGTCAACTGTACCATCAGGTTTACGCTTCAGCTTGTATACCCACTTAGTGCCAATGGCCTTCTTGCCAGGAGGCAAGTACATAAAGACCATGTACCATTCTTCATTATAGCATCATATTTAGATTGCATAGTAGCCATCCAATTTTCTGAATTATGTGCTTCATCAAAAGAAACAGGCTCATTCTCATCACATAGACTAGACGCAGCCATAGCATAGCAATCTGATGCAAAGGAGGCACTATGAGAGCCTGAAGGAGTACGATATGACAAAGGTGCATCTAATTTGCTTTCACGCAAAGTTTGCACCAGCCATTTTGGCATAGTTTTTGCCTGCTCAATATCAGCTCTCTCATCAACAAGTGCATCATGTAAATCTGGATCAGTAATGGAATGATTTGCATCATCATATGAAACTTGCAAAGGTTGAGAAGTTGCCTCATTAGGACCAGCACTAGAGTGTCCACCTGTAAAAAGAGGCATCAAAGTATCATACATGTCTTTAGAGCTAACAGATGTCTCCTTAGTACATGAAAGCAATGGCTGAATAGCATCTTCCACAAAGACAACATCACGGCTAACCAGAATGCGTTTAGTCTTCGGATGATACAGACGATAGCCTTTACTTTCAGAACTGTACCCGACAAAAATACATTTTACTTCCTTATCATCCAATTTTCTGCGATGTTGTTCAGGCACTAGTGCATATGCCAAACAACCAAAAACACGCAATTGAGCAATAGATGGCTTGCGGTCATGCAAAGCCTCATATGGCGTGATAGACTGCAGTGCTTTTGTGTGAAACCTGTTCAGTACATATGATGCACACATGACAGCCTCAAGCCACAAACTATGAGGTAAAGCTTGACTCTTGACCATACACCTCGCCATCTCCATGAGAGACCTGTTCTTCTGTTCAGCAACTCCATTCTGTTGAGGTGTATACGGCACTGTACACTTGTGTTTTATCCCACGTTCAGCCAGAAATGCATTAAAATCAGAAGACATATATTCCCCCCCTCCATGAGAACGGAGGGTGCCCATTTTACATGCTGACAGATTTTCAGCCAAAACCAAAAACTGTTTAAAGCACATGAACACTTCGGACTTTGCTTTGAGTGGATATACCCATGCATGCCTTGAAAAATCATCAATGAAAGTCACGAAGTAAAGGTAATTTTCAAAAGAGGGTGTCTGCATAGGACCACAGACATCACTATGGACAAGCTCAATTTTTGTGTAGCCCAAACTGAACCATCTTTTGGAAAGGAGGAACGCTGCATTTTGCCCAAAATACAACCTTCACAAACATGTTTTCCAGGTGCCTCAAGTTTGGGCAAAGAGGACACCATTTCAGATTTCTGCAGGCGTAGCAAACTAGCAAAATTCAGATGACCAAAGCGTGCATGCCAAAGCTTTGCATCTGACATAGCCTGAGAATCATTTACTTCACATGTCAAATTATTTTCAGATCTTTCATAGTCTATGAGCTTATACAGCCAACGATATAAAATGCCAGAAGCAATAATCACATCGCCATTTGACAGATCGTGAACTGTACACCTGTCATCAACAAATTTCACAACCAAGCCAATCTTCGCTAATGCAGAAACTGATAACAAGTTCTTTTTGATCCTTGGCACAAATAAAGCATCTGACAAAGTGAAAGAACTACCATCAGCAGTAGTCAAAATGATCTTACAAACTCCCATAACAGGATAAGAGGAGTTGTTGGCGCATGTAACAGTACTCCCTGTAGGGGAATGCTCGAGTGAAGAGAAGAAACTGCGCTACGAGGTAATATGTTTGGTCACCCCACTGTCAAAATACCAAACATTTGAGTCTACTGCAGACATGCACTGCCCATGAGAAGATGGGTCAAAACTGCAGACAGTAGTAAACGCCCATTCTTCTTCCTGCACAAGATTTGAAGACTCTGTTTTTGATGTAGAGGCCTCTACAACAACCATTCCAGCCTCTTTCTTCTTTGCCTCTTTAGCAGCCAGTTTTGGACAGTTCTTTATGATATGATCATTCCCTTTACAGTACTTAAAAAACAATTTTTGCTTTTCTGATTTCTTCTCATCTTTATCTTCCTTCTTCGAA
The DNA here is from genome assembly GCA_020310875.1 of Ceratopteris richardii. Taxonomy (NCBI): domain Eukaryota; kingdom Viridiplantae; phylum Streptophyta; class Polypodiopsida; order Polypodiales; family Pteridaceae; genus Ceratopteris; species Ceratopteris richardii. The sequence goes on along the minus strand of CM035426.1, from coordinate 156,309,554 downwards.
TATGTAGAATTAGCAGATTTCTGCTTACTAGTTGAAGAGCTCCATTTTCCTTTGCCCTTCTGACTAGCCATGAAAGCTTGATATGCAACTCGCATAATGGACCTGTTTTGCCTGGACTTATCTTCCTGCAACAGAACAGAGACTAACTCCTTAAATGATAAGGCATTCGGATTTCCTTTCATCATCAACGGAAGAGTAGAAGCAAAACTCTGATATGAGTCAGGAAGACCATTCAGAACGGTCTGCACAAGTGAGCTATCTGGTATAACCTCATCAGCAGAAATCAAATGATCCTTCAAGTCTTTGATCTTTGTTAGGAAACTGTCCATAGAATCACCTTTCATTCATGTGCTCACTCTCGAACTGTTTTCGGAGGTAAGCAACACGAGCCTCATTCCTAGCTTGGTACAATGTGGTAAGTGTATCCCAAGCATCCTTAGCTGTTCTGCAAGAGCGAATGTGAGGAATAATGGCACGTTTGACAGACAAAGCTATCAATACATGTGCCTTGGAATCTTTGCCATCTCAGCGAATCTGCTCTGTAGTAGGTGCAGCAGATACAACAGCACGAACAGGAATCTGCGGAATATCATCTTTGACACAATCTTAAATCAGCTCAAGCACCTGTATTTGAAGTACCTGTCGTTACAGGTGTAACAGGACGTCTTTCAACACCCTGCACAATGTTCCACAATCCTTTTGCAACGAATACATGTCGCATCATATAAGCCCATAATGGGTAGTTGGTACCATCCAACTTATCCTCAACAGCCAACATATGGAATACATCACTGCTTTCAGCCATGGCCGGTGACTAAAATACCTTGATGCAGAAAATTGATTTCATCTCAAAAAGTTGAACGGAACTGCCCAAACGAATTCTGCTAGACCCGTAGCAGACTTCGAGACGCTAAACTGGCGAATAGAAACTAGTATATACCTTTGGCACAAAAAGATGAAATAGCCTGCACAAGCGTTGCGATAGTGAGTTCGGAGGCCGAAACGAGCTCAGATCGCGATTTCGGCACCACAAAGCGAAGAAGTTTTGATCTCGAAAACACGTTGAGTATGCTCACCAAAATTCGTGCGATTCTGAGACTGCAAACGGAGGAGTGTCGATGGCGCCCTAGATGAAGCGACGACCTGCTCTGACACCAATTGTTGGAGTTAGATGTCTGTGGAAGCATGTGAACAGCACAAGGAAGAAGAAGAAGCTTGGAGCACAAACACACAATACTGAATGTATTACTAGAGAATGTACAAAGATAAGTAGCCCATTAGGGAAATACGCGTATATACAAGCCGGGGGAAAAAACCTCTTAAAGAGGGAAAAAAGTGCCCCGGCGGTCCTAGTGTGTTCACACACATCACTACCTAAATATATCAACACATACATGCATACATAATACATATACATTTATGATTCATCATTGATTCATTTGAAATTATGACTTTGAACTCGAATTAAACTTCAAGAGTCAACATACCATTATTCTTATGAAAAGACTAGACAAAATTAACAATTTGACATAGGCATAATGCACATAGGTGGGTGCACTATAGTCTATGTAGCAAGAGGGCATAAGAGGAAGGTTGAAGCTTCACCCTTCAAGATCTCTCACTCAAGTCTCAAGCCAAGAACACCTTGCAAAAAGAAGCCTCAAACTCCGGTGCATAATGTGTGAGAAGAAGAGGGTTTTTGGATGAACGAATTTTTTTGGGTTCAGCTCAAGAGCACCGTTTGAAACGGTTCGTACCGAATTGAACGGACCTAAAAAACGCACCGTTTCAAACGGTTCGCGAATCGGTGCAGCTAAGCCTTCTCGTACGAGGTAAAACTTGGGCATGCTGTAGCTATAATCACTTTTAGGGTTAGGCATCCCAAATTTTCTAGATTTTAGCAGGTCATAAGCTTATTTTCTAGATAAAGTGCTTGAATACACATCTATATCTTGAAGATGTTTTTTTCTTTTCTCCGATAGGTACTTGGAAAGAACTCGAAGCTTTCATCATGTGATCGCTTCTATATGTAGAATATTGTTCAAAAGGACATCTTCATGTACTGATCGTAACATAGTTATGAACTTGTTTTGGAAAAGTTCATGGATTGGAGATCCATTTCTTGGAACTTTGTAAGGAGATAAGCAAAAACATAAGGTTTCCATGGAAGCTAATAAAGAAGATAATGAGCCATAAAGGCCACCATGGGAGCTTGCTTAGAGCTCTGATACAAATGCAAGATTACGATCACCACCACGTGCTAGAGAGATGACTCTCCTCCCAACCTTATGCTTGTATATATAACTGCTTGAATCAATGAGGACCACAAATGTAACTAGATTCCACAAATGCATGTGCAATCTCCTCCACTCCTTTGATAATGCTCCCCTTGGGGGTTGAACCCAAGAGTTGAATGACTTTGACGGTGAGAAGAAGAGCGGGGAAGGTATGGAGGCTTGTATTGTGGAGCTAGAAGATTTTTTTTGATCTTTGATAATTCAGGGAAGAGTGAAAAGCAAAGATGGGTATCTTACATTTGTGTAGCATTGCTGAGCTATAATGGAAATCTCTAGCTTCTTGAATCAACGAGGACCACAAATGTAACTAGAGTCCACAAATGCATGTGCAATCTCCTCCACTCCTTTAATAATGCTCCCCCTGGGGGTTGAACCCAAGAGTTGAATGACTTTGACGGTGAGAAGAAGAGCGGGGAAGATATGGAGGCTTGTATTGCAGAGCTAGAAGATTTTTTTTGATCTTTGATAATTCAGTGAAGAGTCAAAAGCAAAGATGGGTATCTTACATTTGCGTGGCATTGCTAAGCTATGATGGAAATCTCATATGCAGACTCGGATGCTTTGGCCTGATTCTGAAGAAAGAATTTAAGGAGCAAGCAGAAAAATGTTATTTTTCTCCATATTATCATATGGAGAAGAAAATGGACTTTTATAAAATTCGACAGTACAAGGGTTATAAATTTAGCTTGGATGAGGATGAGTATAAAGAGAAGTTTTTTGCATCTTCATAAATATGCACTGGAGGTTAATGAAGATGCATTAAAGAGCAAATTCATGGAAGGGCTTAGAGGGGACTCTGTTACTAGGTGAAAGGATTTGGATGTGTAGACTTCCTTGTTGTTACTGCGAAGGTTAAAATTTTTGAAAGGATGGAGTAGTTTAAAATGTAGATGGTGAATAGATCCAGATTTATATCTATAGGACATAAACCAAAGAGACTTGTTTATTTCATAAGAAGAAAGATGGTTCTTATAGATTATGCATCGACTATAGAGGGTTGATTAAAATAATGACAAAAAATAAGTATCCACTTCCTAACATAGGTGAATTGTTAAGTCAATTAAGTGGAGCCTTTGCATTTACTAAGATTGACTTTAAGGTCTTGATATCACCAAATTAGGATTAAACTTGATGTCATATCCAAAACAATTTTTCGAACAAGTTATGGCCATTATGAGTTTACGGTTTCGCCTTTTGGATTAACAAACGGTCCTTCCATATTCACGTGCTTGATAAACAATATTTCTCATGATTATTTGGATGATTTCATTTGAGTGTTTTTTGATGATATATTGTCTCCTCTAAAGATGTTGATGAACATGTTATACATCTGAATAAAACACTTAGAGAACATAAGTTGTATGGCAAAAGAAGTAAATGTTTCTTCGCTAAAGACAAACTTATGTACCTAGGAAGAGTCATATCTAAAGAAGGGAGATTTCTCTAATACAGCTGATCCCCTCATAGAGTTGACTAAAAAAGAATGTAAGATTTGTATGGCCCGACTCCTGTGTAAAATTATCTGAATCGTTGTTCCATGTCTTTGGCAACCATGTAGGTTGGACTTTCTTCTAATTTTTCCTCTTGAGTAAGGATGCCCAACACATTAGATTGGTCTCAAGGCTCATCATTCTTGAGTATATGGATGGAAGAGTTTTATGGATTAGAATGGCAAGTAGGGTTAGAAGTTATGTACTTTTCCGGACTTGCTTTGAGGAAGTACTTGCATGTAATAAGGAGGGATAAAGAGAGAGCCAGAGGCCATAGAGAAGTCCAATCGGACCTTAATGTTTCAAATTTATGGAAAATGACATTAAGGAGCAGCTCACTAATCCTCTTTCACTGGTTGAACTGAGGTTTGATCAGCAGAAGCAGGGTAGACCAGGTTAATCAATCTAATTATGACTAGACTTCAGAGATGAACAGATTTGACCAGAGCCCTCAGCCGATGAACAGCAAGAATATGAAAGAGAAATACTTGAAGAGGCTATAGCTCAAATTTAACCAAGCATAAATGCAGCTTAACCACTTATCCAACAAATTGTTGTGGTAGAAAAATGCTTTTCCGTGCCATAGAATGGTGTGTGCAAAGAATTCCTCCCCAAGTTCTTATACGAAATTGTAGGAAATAGAAGGAGAGTTTGGTGAAATGGTACTTAAAAACCAAAAAAGGTACTCTCAGATGGCCCTCTAGCTTGAAAATGCACACCTCAATAGGCAAGAGTGGGAAAAAGTATTAGAGATCTTCCTCTAGTGCCCAGAGTACATTATACACAAGTGGTCCCAAAGCTCTTGTTTATATACTAATGCAAAGGAGCAAAAGTTTAATTGAGAAGCATAAAAAGGCTGTTTTGAAAAGTCGAAAGATAAAACAAATCATTAAAAACCGCGTACTCATGTGAAACAAATGAAAAGCTAGTAGATAATTCGGATTCTGCCATCTGAACTTGGAAAAGCGTCTTTATGCTTTCTGAATATAATTTGAAGCTTTTAACCAAATAAAAACCTGATAACATCTTAGATTCGGTGAATTTGTGTTGAGGAGCTCATGGAGTCTTAAATAGATCAAGTCAAAACTCTGACTATTTGATCGGCTAGGGCTGTTCTACCTAGTCATGAATTAAAAAAAGATGAGCAATGATGGCTGAAATCTAGATTTCGAACGAAATTTTGACTTTTGGAACTTGAATTTTATCAACAAATCCTGCTCTGTAATCTTAAAGAGAGATGTTCTTCTTATTTTCTCTCCTGTACTAAAGTTTCTATTTGCTGCTTATAGTTTCTTGCATGTAGGTTTTAACATGCATGATGAGCCTCATATGCTGTGATCATGTGGATCACCTCGATCTTTTTACATTCTTGATGAATCTGGGCAATCAAAGGGCATACGTTAATTCAGATTTTCTAAATTGTTTTTGAATCATGCGTTATTTTCATTATTTATATCTTCCAATATTCTCTTGAATTGCTGTTTCATTTCATGAAGAAAAAGGTTCTCTCCTGGGATTATTTTCAATTAAGAAGGGCAGCTACGAACTTGAACTCTCTTTTGTCCTAATTCCTATAGGGTTGTGAAAGAAAATGAACTGCAAATTTCTTTATCTTCTTATAGCAAGGGTTGGATATTTTCCAGGTATCCTAAACTAAGCAAGGACGACTTTCTTCAGGCTTGCCCATACTGCAGAGGCTTCTGTAACTGTAAAGCTTGTCTCCGGAAGATTAGGACCAATTCTTGTGTCAAAGAAATGGTGAACTTCAGATATATATTATAGATCATTATATGCTATGGCACAGAGTATTGCTGAATACAAACTGGTTGTTATTTGCAACAGAAACAACGTTTGAGTGGTACTGCGCGGATAAAACATCTTCGTTACATGCTGCGTTTTGTCAGACCTCTGCTTGAACAGTTATATAATGAACAGAGACAGGAAATACTATTAGAAGAAAAGTTGAGAAGTGAGGAGGATGTAGCTCTTGACATATTTGCATTCTTTTTTGTAATGTGAGTCTTATCTTGTACCGTTTTTCCTGCTTCTCAGGTGTGAAAAACATAAAAGTGGAAAGATCAGATGCAAATCGAGATGAACGTCTCTTCTGGTTAGTTTCTTGTCCATGTTTCCAGCTGTTGTCATTGCTGTTGTTTTTTGTTCTTTTTTTCTTTTTTTGTTTTCTATTTGTTTGTTTGTTTGGTCCTCCTCTTTCCTCCCCCCCCCCCCCCCCCCCCCCCCCCTTTCTTTTCAAATGACCTTATTCAGGCTACATCTTATTATTATGATGATGATTAATCAGCCTACACTGTAGATATAAATAGTTCTCTCTCAGGATATGCAGATTTATAGTTGATATTATGATCTATCAAATCAAGAATTTAGACACAAGGATGTGTTGATTAGTAGACACAAGGATGTGTTGATTAGTATACAGTTACATGTGTCTATTAATCAACACAAGGATGTGTTGATTAGTAGAGACAAGGATGTGTTAGTAGACACAAGGATGTGTTGATTAGTAGACACAAGGATGTGTTGATTAGTAGACGCAAGTATGTGTTGATTAGTATACAGTTACATGTGTTGGTTACTAGGTAAACTCAAAAGGTATCTGCCGAAAGAGTGAGATCCTGTTTTTGAAGAGCTAAGAAACTTGCTTTATCTCGAAGTGAAGGACATAGAAGATCACATGAACATTCATCAAGCTTTTTGGACTTATCTGCTTTTGTGGGTTTGAAATGGCTGATTGTCAATTTTCAGTGGCTATTGAATAGTTTAGGGTAAGATTCTAGGACATTTAATTCTGCTTCTTGCAGACCTCAGTAAATGTAATTGCAATAACTGATTTCAGCCATATTCTGCTGTTTATCAGTGATAATTGTCACACATCAGTTGTAGATCTCTACAGAGGCTGTTCTGTTTGTAAATATGAACTATGTCTGACGTGCTGTCGAGAGCTTCGTCAAAGTTCTCAACCTGAGGCTAGACAAGCAGGCTCAAGTGAAGAGCAGCATCAAATAAAAGCCAGAGGTGAAGTGAATGGTTTGAATGTTGCAGATGAAACACATGTTTTGAAGTTACCCTCTTGGAATGCGTATGAAGATCAAAGAATTCCTTGTCCACCATGTGAAAGAGGTGGTTGTGGATCTGGAATCCTTGTATTGAAAAGGCTTCTCCATCAGAATTGGATAAGCAACTTAGTCAACCATGTGAGGCACTTTACAAAGACAGGCTCAAAGTTCTCTCTATTAAATCCACATGGTCCATGCCGTTATTGTATTTCCAAGGATCCACCTAGCTCTATTGATGATTGTGGTGAGTCGGTGCGAAGGGCTGCCTTTAGGATGGGCAGCGACGACAACTTCATCTATTGCCCAACAGCTCAACTCGTCAAAATGGAAGGGCTCATGCATTTTCGTCACCATTGGCTTCAAGGTGAGCCTGTTATTGTGAGAAATGTTCTCAAAGAGACAGAAGGCTTAAGTTGGGAGCCCATGGTCATGTGGCGGGCTATGAGAGAGACAAAGAAGACTGCACAAAATCAAATGAAAACTGTGAAGGTTGTTGATTGCCTGGATTGGTGTGAGGTCTGATGGTCACCTTTTTTTATTTTGTCATTCTATTCTCTCATATGATCAAAAGTTCTGAATGTTTTGAGATCTCCAACGTTTTAGGTTGAAATTAATATTCACGAGTTCTTCAGAGGTTATCAAGAAGGACGAACACACCGTGATGGCTGGCCTGAGATGTTGAAATTGAAGGATTGGCCACCTTCTAACACCTTTGAGGAAAGACTTCCACAGCATAGTGTGGAGTTCCTCAGTGCCTTGCCTTTCCAGGAATACACTCATCCTAAAAAGGGGATTCTGAATTTGGCTTCTAAGCTTCCAATTTATGTCATGAAACCAGATCTTGGTCCCAAAACTTATATTGCGTATGGTATTCACGATGAGCTTGGATGTGGTGATTCAGTAACCAAGCTGCATTGTGACATTTCAGATGCGGTATAAATTTTATGTGCTGTGAAATCTCTCGGCAATAATACGTTTCTTTTTTGGAAGTTATTGCTAATCTTGTGTCTGTTTTCTCATTCATACTGGTTCAGGTGAATATTCTTGTCCACACATCAGCTGTTCGCCATCCTGAATATGAAAGAAAGGATCTTGGTAAAAATCGTAGGAAGCAAAGCAGGTCAAAATCCCTAAAGTTTCCAATGGAAGGCATAAAAATGCACAAGAAGTATGTGGAATCAGAAAA
>CM035426.1:156281507-156296507 GCA_020310875.1 Ceratopteris richardii | reverse complement strand
TTAAGTCACCGTAGGCAATAGCCTTTGTAGGATACATTGAGTTTCTTGTTGTGTGATATCCATACCAAGAGGCTACTTAGGTTGCTTGAGAAATTTTTCTTTTGAATACATACAAAATTCCATGGTAGAACTTCAAAACCATGTGAGATACATTATATATTTTTCCCATAATAATTAGAACTAATTAGGTCAAGTAATGGAAAAGAGTCATAATGTACGGTTGCATTTTACTCTAAACAGTTCTCCAATCTAAAGTGCAATGACTAGTTTCTTGCTCTCCCATCAAGTCATCTTAGGCAATAGCCTTTGTAAGATCCATTGAGTTTCTTGTTGTGCAATATCCACACCAAGAGGCTAGCTAGGTTGCTTGAGAAATTTCCTTTTCGAATACATACAAACTTCCACGATAAAGCTTCAAAACCATGTGAGATACATCAATAATTTTGTACCTTACAACATTCATACACAGATCATAAGCATCAATGAGAAGATCCAAAATGACTCTGCATGCATTTATGCATATCATGGAGGCTTTGGGAAAAAATAGTGTATCATTTGTAAAGCGAATACTAGCAATAATATGATCTTCCACTTACCTATGGGTGCTTTCTCTCTAATACAAGCCTCAATCAAACAATATAAAGATGGATAGTGGGAGCAAAAAAAAAAAAGGGGCTGAAAGTGCATCGTTGCCTCATTCCAAGGTAAACTTATATAGAATCAATAAGAGCTCAATGAACTAGTATTGAAGTATTCGTTTCTTGGAAGTAAATGACATGAAATAACTTAGGGTCGATGTTTAAACTGCTCCTTATAAATTCCCAAGAGATGGTTATGCTTGCTTGAAATCTATTTCATAACTATATTATAGCTCTCTTGTCACATGAATTCCAAGGCTAGCATAACAATGAAGATATTATCTTAAATAGACCATTAGATTCGCATAACTGATCCAAAAATTCGGTATGGATTCCACAATATTTATCTTATGTAATTTATGTTCTTCAAGACAATAAATATCCACATTCTTTGATATAAGCAATGTCCACACCATTTTCCATTTTGTATATACACTTAAGTGTTGGGGTAAAGGTCTTAAATGACCCCCTTATTTGTACACATTTGTATAGGCCTTTTATAAGGCTTAATGTACTCATTATTTATTCTTTTGGCCAAGTTCAATGTGAACTTGGCCAGGTCCTATAAAAGTGAACTCAAATAAACTTAGGGCTCACTTCTTTCTTTAGTGAAGCCCCCAAACAGGCTGCCTCTCTCCAAATTCGAATTTCTCTCTCTCCATCTCTGTCTATCTGCTGCGTGGGCTGCTCCTTGCACCTCCAGCCCTTCTACTCAGCCAAAGGGGGGTATTACCACAGCTGCTGCATCACCTGAGCACATCTCCTCAGCTCAACAACTGGTATCAGAGCCTATATTGGGCCTCAAATCTGCTGCGCAGGTTCTCTACAGCAGCATACACTCACCATTTGGCAAAATCATCAAGTTTCATCGCGAAGAAAGGGTCCAAAATCTGCTGTACCATCATTTTCAGTGATGTTCCAGCTTTTTGTCGCGAAGAAAGTGATTTTTCTCTGATTTTATCGCGAAGAACAGGTGTTTTTCAGCAAAATCTCAAAGTTTCCAGCAAGAACAGGTGTTTTTCAGCAAAATATCAGATTTTCCAGCAAATTTCTGAGTTTTTGCAGGTCTTCTCACTCTCAACTGGCTAAGCACACATAGTGGGAGATACATTTTGCTATAATTTCTATAGTTTCAGCAAAATTGACCTATGTATGAGAAGTTGTGGAGTATTTTGCCATAATTTCTTGTAAAACAGTGGCAAAAATTGGGGCTTTTGCTCCTACATGCATCTAAAGGCTGAGTATTAGCCTTATGTACATTCTTTGAGGTTAAAAACAACAAAATTAGTTGTTTTTGAGCATAAGTTGGGTTTCTGAAATTCTCTGCGCAGAAAATTCAGAGATCAGTTTTGTGCTCAGAATCACCCCATTTTTGTCCCAAATTGCTCCTGTGACCGTTTGGAGTTGTAGTGCATCATTTTTGGAGGCTGCACTTTGATTTTGGTGCATTTGCCCTAAATTCCAGCAGGTTTTTTCATTGTGCAACTATGGCGTCATCCTCCTCAGATGTGAAGAATCTATTTGAGATTCGACGGTTTGAGGGAACAGGTTTTGACTTATGGAAGGAGGGAATTCAGGGAATCCTCTTCTTGAAAGATTGTGAGAGGGCATTGGAGGCAGAGAAACCAGGGGACATGTCGGAAGATGCATGGTTTACTTTGAACAAGAAGGCCATTATATACATTAAGATGGCTGTATCCGATGAGATTCTAGTAGATCTCAAAGGTTTGACCACTGCTTTTGAGTTATGGGCAAAACTCAAGGCGACGTATGAAAATACTACGCCTGTTAACCAAGTACACCTGATGCGGAAGCTTGTTGGCATGCAACTTGACGAGTCCAAGAGTGCAGCTGAACACTTGTCATCGTTTACAGGTACTTTGTCACAGTTGCAGGACTCAGGAATGCCTCCTTTCGATGATAAGCTTAAAGCCATTTTCTTGCTTATGACATTGCCTGACTCTTGGGAGACATTGGTAGTCTCATTGTCCAATAACCCCAACTTGACTTTTGATGGTGTTAGGGGTTCTATTCTTAATGAAGAGATCAGGAGAAAAGCAAGTGGAGAAGGAGGCAGCTCAGCCAACATGGTTAGAGGCAGGACAGATAAGAAGAGTAATTATGCATAGAGCAATAAGAGTAAAAGCAGGGAAAGGGGGAATAGAAGCAAAGGCAAAAGCAATGATGTGACATGCTATCAGTGTGGAAGGAAAGGTCACAAGAAACCCGATTGCCGCTATTACAAAGCAGAGCTTGATAGGAAGAAGAATTCTGGAGATAAGAAGGACAGGAAAGAAGACAAGACTGATGCACATGACAACCAAAAGGACAAGGAGAAGGCCAATGTGGCTTCTAGTGTAGTCATAGAGGAGCTGTCAGATGCAGAGGACATTTTATGCGCTACTTTCTCAACTGATGACACTCATGCATTTGATCCTTCTCTAAATGTTCATGCACAGGACATGTCAATCACTAAGAGTGATGTCATAGATGCTTTGCTGACCGTCAATGATGCATTGGCCCAGACTTGGATAGTAGATTCTGGTGCTTCATTCCATGTGACTCCTATCAAGGAGTGTTTTTCTACTTTTATTGCAGGCAGCCATGGCCATGTATACCTTGGAAACAATCATGCATGTTCCATTGAGGGTATTGGCACAGTGCATTTCGCTACAAATGGCACTAATGAGCTGGTCTTGCATAATGTGCGTTATGTACCAGGGATCAAGAAGAGCTTGCTTTCTGTGGGTCAAATGGATTTGCATGGTTATAGCATTCTTTTTGAGAAAGGATCATGGAAAATGTCTAAAGGTTCAAGGCTGATTGTGAAAGGCACAAAGAAGGGAACTCTCTATTGCTTGCATGGAAAGGCCTTATCAGGCAAGTTCATTGCTTTGGCTGAAGTTCACTCCCATATGGAGTTGTGGCATAAGAGACTTGGCCATATGAGCCAAAAGGGTCTCACTAGGCTTTGTAACTTAAAGAAGCTTGATGCTAGAGGCACAAAGCTTGACTTTTGTAATGAATGTCAATATGGAAAGCAAGTAAAACGTTCCTTTTATTCTGGTGTGTCTCGTAAGTCTTGTGTACTTGATCTTGTTCATTCTGATGTATGTAGCATGCCCACCAAATCTATGGGGGGTGCTTTATATTTCATCTCCTTTGTTGATGATTTTTCTAGAAAAATTTGGGTTCAATTGCTTAAATCAAAGGATGGAGCATTTGCTGCGTTTAAGCGTTTTCATGCATTTGTGACCACCCAAACAGGTAGAAAGCTGAAATGCTTGCGTACGGACAATGGTGGTGAGTATACAAGTGCTGAATTTCAGAAATTTTGTGAAAATTTGGGCATTAAGAGGGAGCTTACTGTTCCATACAGCCCCTCTTCTAATGGTGTGGCTGAACGTTACAATAGGACACTTTGTGAGGGTGAGATGCATGCTGTCCACAGCTAATCTCCCTCATGGATTTTGGGGAGAGGCACTCAAAATTGCAGTACATGTGTGCAATAGATCCCCTCACATGTCTTTAAAAGGTGACATCCCTGAAGAGGTTTGGTCTTGCAAACCTGCTTCATATGATCACTTACGTGTCTTTGGCTGCGAGGCGTTTGTGCATATAAGGCCTGAGCTGAGAAACAAGCTTGATGCTAAGTCCATTAAAGGCCTCTTCATGGGATATGGTGAAGAAGGTGAAATGGGCTACAGGATTTGGATACCTCAGCTCAAGAAGGTCGTACGCAACCGGGATGTTGTTTTTAATGAGGCAAGGCTGCTTCAAAACAATTGTGCCTCAAAAGATAACCATAAAAGGGTAAGATTTCAGCATGACCAGCCACCTGTTAGGTCCAATTTTGACCCTCAGGATGCACCACAAAGGACTGAAAATGTTGACGATCCAGTGGTTTTTGAGCCAGAAGATGTTGGACAGCAAAATGAGGCTCCTGAAGGGCATATGCAGCCGAATAATAATGCTGAAAATGGTGCTGGAAACAATGGACAGCAGCATAATAATAATGATTTGATCATACCACCTGATGTAGACCCATTGCCTGACAATGTGGATCATTGGGTGAGAAGATCTACTCGTCTTAGAAGGAATGTGAGTAGATTTGATCCTTCATTGCATTACATTTTGTTGACAGATGAAGGTGAGCCTCTCACATACAAAGAGGCAAAGGCATGTGAACACAGCAGCAAGTGGGAGCTTGCTATGCAGGAAGAGATTAAAGCTTTGCATGCTAATGATACTTGGGATTTGGTTGAATTACCCAAAGAAAGGAAAGCCATTCCTAACAAATGGGTGTATAAAATCAAAACAGTTGATGGAAAACCCAAGTACAAAGCAAGGCTGGTTGCAAAGGGATATGCCCAGACCAAAGGCATAGATTTCCAAGAAGTATTCTCTCTTGTGGTGAAGATGACCACTTTGCGAGTGTTATTTGCAATAGTAGCTGCTCTTGATTTGGAATTAGACCAAATGGATGTGCATACAGCTTTCTTGCATGGTGATGTTGATGAAGAGCTTTACATGAAACAGCCAGAGGGGTTTGTTATTCCTGGAAAGGAACATTTGGTATGTAAGCTCAATAGAAGCTTGTATGGGCTGAAACAAGCTTCTAGACAATGGTACAAGAAGTTTGATGCTTTCATGCTCAAACAAGGGTATAAAAGAAGCCATGCTGATCACTGTTTGTATATGAAAACTGATGTAGATGGCAGCCCTATTATTCTTGTCTTATATGTTGACGATATGCTGATTGCTGGTAAGAAAAGAGACACCATTGATGCTCTTAAACAGCAGCTGAAATCTGCTTTCTCAATGAAAGACCTTGGGGCAGCAGAGCATGTCCTTGGAGTGAGGATTAGAAGACAAAGGGACCAGCACATATTGTATTTGTCGCAGGAAAAATACATTGAAAAGGTGCTGGACAGATTTAACATGGCTGATGCAAAGCCTCTTGGAGTGCCATTGCAGCCATATGTTAAAGTTTCCAAGGAAGATTGTCCCAAAACACAAGAAGCAATCAATGACATGCAAAATGTGCCTTATGCTTCAGCTTGTGGCTCACTTATGTATGCTATGGTTGCAACTAGGCCGGACATCGCCATTCAGTGGGAGTTGTGAGCCGGTTTATGGCCAATCCAGGCAAAGCTCATTGGAAAGCAATAAAGTCCATTTTGAGGTACTTAAAGGGGAGCAAAAATAAATGCATTTGCTATGGCAAAGACCCATTGGAGCTGAAAGGCTTTTGTGACTCTGACATGGCTGGTGATGTGGATACACGTAAATCCACAAGTGGATACATATTCACTCTTGCAGGAGGTGCTGTTTCATGGTGCTCAAGGCTGCAAAAGATTGTTGCTTTGTCCACTATAGAGGCTGAATACATTTCAGCCACTGAGGCTTCCAAGGAAGCCATATGGCTGGCACGATTATGCAGTGAGTTGGCTTGTCAAACAAGGCACCTATGCTTGGCTGTGATAGCCAGAGTGCCATATGTTTGGCAAAGAATGCCATGTTTCATGCACGCACTAAGCATATTGATGTGCGATATCACTTCATTCGAGAAGTGCTTGAGGATAGCCTTATCACACTTGTTAAAGTTCATACATCACAGAATCCTGCAAATGTTCTCACTAAGTGCTTGTCTAAAGCACAACATGAGGTATGTATACAGATGGTGGGAGTCACGTAGCTTAAAGGCGTCATTTATGCCTTTAAGTGGGAGGTTGTTGGGGTAAAGGTCCTAAATGACCCCCTTATTTGTACACATTTGTATAGGCCTTTTATAAGGCTTAATGTACTCATTATTTATTCTTTTGGCCAAGTTCAATGTGAACTTGGCCAAGTCCTATAAAAGTGAACTCAAATAAACTTAGGGCTCACTTCTTTCTTTAGTGAAGCCCCCAAACAGGCTGCCTCTCTCCAAATTCGAATTTCTCTCTCTCCATCTCTGTCTATCTGCTGCGTGGGCTGCTTCTCTGTCTATCTGCTGCGTGGGCTGCTCCTTGCACCTCCAGCCCTTCTACTCAGCCAAAGGGGGGTATTACCACAGCTGCTGCATCACCTGAGCACATCTCCTCAGCTCAACATTAAGCCCCCTATATATTACATATGAGCAACTTCATAAGGAAGGGAATGTTATAGGTGAATGTTTTCTCTTCAATTCTTGTGAATTGTTGCAATCTATGTTAAGTTGCATTTCTAATGTGGGTAAGTGATCAATAATTGAGACCCTCAATATAATCGACTTGATGTGAACCTTTGAATGTGGGGATAAAGAGGATCGCTTACGTATGTGTGTTGTTCTTCCTGAGCTTCAAGCTTAAATGGAGAGTAGGTCAAAGATTAAACTCCCAAAAAAGAAAAACTCAACACTTGACATATAAGAAAATTGAATTTCAATCCTAAATGGAGAGTAGGTCAAAGATTGAACTCCCAAAAAAAGAAAAAATCAACACTTGACATATAAGATAATTGTATGGGAATGTAACTTTTACTTTTGCTTGTTTCTTGATAAGTAGTTAAGGTGAATTAATCATAATCCACGAGTGCCATGTGAGATGAATGCTTATGCTTTTGAAGACAAAAGAAGTAGGTTTTTATGAATGAGGGATCAACGAGTAAAGCAAAATTGTAATGAGAAGTTTGTAAAGCAATAATATTCAATAAAGTAATTGCATTGGTAGGTTGTTTGTGTTTTTCAAAAGGGGTTGAAGTTTTTCATGAGGCATGAGAACATGATTGAAATTAATGAATGAGATCTCCCAAAAATTTATTCAAGAAAAACTTGTAGATTCTTGCCCGGGTAAGTGGGAATCACGGGTGCTTTATTTCTTGGAGTGTAGGAGAAGATCTTGAGAATTTTCCTAGTTCTTGGCAATGAAAACAAGCCTCATAAAAAAAGGATGAACGAGAGTCAAGTTGTTCCATATGGTATGTACAAGGGTCTCATCCACATCATGCATCATAATAGTTAGATGGGGAGGGGATGGTTTGTAACTTTTAAATGACACAAATATGATGCCGATTAAGGACATGAGAGGACAACACATATACTAGTCTTCCCAATTTATTACATTTGGTCATGGACAAACGAATTCAAAACTCATGCAAACCAATAATTGATATGCCAATGCTCCCAAAAAGCATGGCACATAGTCTTTCATATGGACCCACATTGTGGACATAGGAAATTCAAAGTAGCTAGTGAATGCAAGTTTGAAAGATAGCATCGATTCAAAAGCAACAATGAGCATGCCATGAAAAGAGAAACATTTGGAATATCTTGTTGAGCTCTTCAAGAAAGTCGTCATTTTTATGAAAGTTTTTGAAAACACTTGATAGTAGTATTAAATAATTTTGAAAATAACATAAGTATGTGTCCTTTGACATAATTGGAATTTTATTAATATGAAAAAGGACTCTTGTCTTTCATGATTTTAGATATTGATATATACATCTTGTATATTGCAATTTTAAAAAGACTAAAAAATTCAAGGTTATATGCATCTCGATAAATGGCACCTTCATGTAAGTGCTTGTTTTACAATCGGATTGTTACGAGACTTCGTTTTCTTCTTATATGAAAATTAAAGCTTTATTTTCATTTAGGTAACATATTAGAGTTAGAAGATCATATATGGATCTTATTGTTTAATTTCGATATTCGACCATAATTTCTTTCTTATTATATTGTTAATTTCCTTTCTTTAATGTCTTGTTTTTGTTAAGAATAAAATCATAATGAGAATGTTGACCTTATCAAAGTGTAATGCAAATATGCTATGAATATTCTTCGGTGTTTGTGAACCTTTGGGTCAAATATTGCATGCAATCTAAAAATGTATTTGTTTGTGAAGTACTATGACTTTCCATATAATAGTAACGAATTAGCATTGATATTATTATGTCTCGATATTCTTAGTCATGTCCAAAACTTTTGTGATTCAAAGTGGTCTACCAAGTTCATCACTTGCAACATGAATAACCACAAGTTTGTAGTATTTATTTCCTTTAAGTTGATGCCATTGTGATTCAACTTGCCTTATCATCCTTGGCTCTACATAAATATTTCTTAATGGAGTATGCATTAAACTTTGAAGCTCATATGGCACATGTTTTATATGGTCAAACCAAATCTTATGTGCATGTATTAAAATGCCATGTGAATGATATGTCAATAGGCCAATATATGTCATGTGCATATATTAAAACGCATGTGAATGATATCTCAATAGGCAAATATAACAATCTAATAATATGTGATATGTCTATCTATCTACCCAATCAATCTATCTATCTATCTATCTATCTATCTATCTATCTATCTATCTATGTATCTATCTATGTGTCTTTCTATCTATC
The DNA here is from genome assembly GCA_020310875.1 of Ceratopteris richardii. Taxonomy (NCBI): domain Eukaryota; kingdom Viridiplantae; phylum Streptophyta; class Polypodiopsida; order Polypodiales; family Pteridaceae; genus Ceratopteris; species Ceratopteris richardii. The sequence goes on along the minus strand of CM035426.1, from coordinate 156,287,499 downwards.
TATCCATCTATCTATCTATTGATTCATCCATACGTCCATCCATACATCCATCCATACATCCATCCATCTATCTATTCGTCTACATATCTAGCATTTATCTATCTTTGGAGGTGTGATAGGACCAAAAATAATAACAAGTTAAATCCAAGATCTTTCGAGTACTTGACCTTGGCATATAGCACACCTTTACTTGATTAAGAGGTAAATGATAATATAGAGAGATAAGAAGATAATTATAGAAATGGAGTAGCTTGATGCTACTACACACTAATAAATGCAAAATGTCAATACGCAACGTGTGTATGATATAAAAAATTTGAACATCTTTGATCAAATTTTGACTAAGTACCAAAATTAGAGTTGGTGGAATTTTCGGTAATTGTAAGCATTGTGCCGTTGTTTTCCAACAATCTGCCTCTCAATGTCATAATGGCACGAGGTTCAAACATTTGCATACTTTTTGATGTTTGTCTCTAGATAATGCTTTGCTAAATATGTCTACTACATTTTCACTTGTAGGCATGATGAACATGGTTCTTTGCAATAACAATAATACTTTGACTGTCATAAATTATCCGCGTAAGTAGATGGACATGAACATCAAGATAACTCAAAATATTTTGTAACCAAACTATTTCAAGTATAGTTGTAAATGAAGCTCTATACTTCACTTCACTCGATGAAGTGGCTCTTATTGGCTGTTTGTTGGTTAGCCATGAGATAAGACAATCTTCAATATAGATCAAAATTTAAAAATTCGATACTATTGCAGGTAAAGCATTGGAAATTGCTACTATGTACATGAGATAAGACAATCTTCAATATAGATCAAAATTTAAAAATTCGATACTATTGCAGGTAAAGCATTGGAAATTGCTAATGTACATGAAAATCGTGGGAAGTTTGATGAGTCTCACAATTACAAGGCCCAATCCAAGATACATCGTGGGACTTGTGAATAAGTTTATGGAGATTCCCAAGAAACCACATTTAAATGCTTTGAGACACATTCTACACTATGTGAGTGCTACTTTGGATTATGCATTGTTTTTATGAAGCTTGTGTAGAATTGCAGGTTACTCTGATGTAGATTGGGCTCGTATTGTTCGAGATAGAAGACCACTGTTGCTTTGTCAAGTATAGAGGATGAGTATAGAGGTGCTGCAATGGGTTATGGGTAGAGATGTGACTTAGAATTTTAGGTGTAGAAGTGCAAAATCCAATCATCATTGATTGTGATTATCTTAGCAGGTTACAATTAGCACGAAATCCTATTTTTCATGTTAGAACAAAGCATATCAAGGTACACTATCATTTCATAAGTGAAAATGTACTACTAGGTGAATTGATCTTGTTTATGTGAGGATAGATGAGCAGGTTGTTGATATTTTCACTAAATCACTTGGGGCATAGAAGCTGAAGAAGTTTCGGAAGATGCTTGGATTAAGACATCAAGCTCAACATGTGATGATCGAGGATGACACATATCACTTTTCATTTCTTTGGCATGTCACATGTACATTGATATTTGTTAGGGATACTTTTGCGAGCTTTACAATATTGATCTATCGAGAATGATATCACATTTGTTTCTTGAAAACTCACTCATTCGCGAACATTAGGTTTTTCTTTATGTAATGCTCTTTATATATTGTACTTGTTGTAATGTTGTATGAGATCATTCTTGTACATTCTTTTTATGTAATAGATGAAGTAGAAGAAGATTATTCTTCCTTGCCTCAATCTATGTGTGCTTCTCTCTTTGTGCATGTGTGTGTGAGAGCTCTCTTCCTTATCTCCTTTCTCTTGACAAACAAGAGATTGTTGAAAAAGAAGAAAAAGAGGTCCTCTCATTATTCAAAGTCAAAGAAGCTATCAAGTTATTCCTATAGAAAAGTAGTCTAATTGGGTTTCCGAAGATGCATGACCACTCATTGCTATGTGAGTCAAGAGACATGTCATTCCACAAATCAAGTCATGCAAAAAGGAGAAGAAGAATGAACAAAGCAAAAATGGAAGTAAGTCGTATACTTCAAAGTCTTCCTCTATATGTCTGTCGTATCTGCTTCAAGCACTTCTTCCATACCCAAAGAGAAGTCTACTTCCACTACATCCACCTCAAAGATAGGCATATGCCATTATTGAAAGAAGCCATATCATTTTATAACAAAGTGCATAAAGAGGATTTTTAATGAGAAGAGGAGAGCATTAGATAATAATGCTGAAGATGGTTCAAAACCTAAGTCTTCAAATGAAGAATCTTATGCATGTGCCAATATTGGAGAAATAACTTTTGATCAAGTAACATTTAAATGCAGTCTCTGTAGTTTAATTATGGAGCTACTAAGCATATGACAAGTTGTAAGAAGGTTTTTTTTTCCCTTACGAAATCTATAGGTATAAGAGCGACCGTAGTAGGTGGTTATGACTTGGATGTTGTAGGTGTTGGAGAAGTTAATTTAAAGCAAAGAGCAAGTGGAAATATCACAATTTCTACTATTCTTTATGTTTTAGGAATGAAGAAGAATTTGTTTTCTATTTCTACTTTCGTATCACATGGTTGAAAAGTTATTTTAAAGAAAGATGCCATATCCTTACACTTGATGAGGAACATTGTCTGTTATAAGGCAAAAACAAAAATGTTATGTTTGCGTTGTCCAAAATTAGTCATGAATTTAGTCTTGGTTATTGTTTCCTCTTCCTCTTTCGAGGCTTCTACCTCCCTCTTCCTTTGGCAAAGTAGAATACCTGCTCAGAACCAGCTTTTCCTTGGGAGTTTGAGTCGTCACCAAGGTACTTTTCTTCAATTATCAACATGGACACAATACCAACAAAAATTGGAGTATTCCATCTAGTATGAATAGAAGTTTTGAACTACTTAAATGCAGTTCCTAAACCAGGAAGGCACACTTCCACCTTATCATCATCATCTACATTAACATGAATAGATGCAAGGGAATTATATATGCGTTTGATTTTTAGGGTGTATTCACTTATCAACATGCTCTTTTTCTCTAGTGTATGTAGTTCATTCTTGAGTTATTGGTCTCATACAATGTGATCAAATTGTTCCAAGCCCCTTTCAGAGCTTATGCATCCTGTATGTGCCCAATCACACTATGTTGTATGGTAATCGAGAGCCAATACATTACCTCATGTGCTCCTTGATTCCACCCTTCATATGCTCTTAACTAATTTGCAGTCTGTGAGTGTAGAGCATTTTCATTGTCTTCTTCGATGTGCTTCCAATAGCCTTTTCCCATCAAGAAATTTTCATTTTGAATCTCCAAGCATGAAAGTTGTTCCTGTCCAACTTCTCACTCATAAGTTGACCCATTCCATCAATATTTGCCATTTCTATAGCAATTCATAATATTGCAAAAACATTAGAAGTAGTACTTCTTCTTGTATAATGTCACACTATGACTTAACAATTAGATCTTAGAAAAGCACAGTTTTGGTGTATCAATAGTACATGGAATCGCTTGAAATTCTGGACCTAGAATAGATGTCGAATAGAACCCAAGTTACAGTTTTGCAAATGGGCTTTTTTTTCGTGGGCCCTATCTTGCAAGCTCGAAATGGAGGTCGACATAGCTCCGAGGTCGAAATCTGAGCAAAACGAGTGAGGATAATTGGATAACTCACAAAAATATTTTGATGGCATCCACATTTATGCCAAATTTCATAAGAATCTGAGATCATTTGTGAAGCACACATTTTCTATGCCTTCTTGCGTACTCTTCACTATCAACCTTTTACACAAGCTCTCTACTTCCACATTGGCTATGATACCATGTGAAGAGAAATGAGGTAAGGAAGAGAGTTCTCACACTCTCACATACGAAGAGAGAATCACACACAGATTGAGGCAAGGAAGAATATTATTATTATTATTATTCTATTACGTAAAGTGAATATACAAGAATGACCTAATACAACAATGCAACCATTACAATATATTAAGAATAATATATAAAGAAAGGTCTTATGCTTGCAAATGAGTGAATTGGCAAGAAAACAAATGTGCCATCACTCCCGGTAGATAAGTCTGGTACAACTCACTAAACGTATCCTTGACATATATCGGCGTAACCACCACATGCTAGAAAGAAAAGCAATGGTACATGTCATCCTTGATCATGACATGTTGAGCTTGATATCTGAACCTGACATTGAGGGGCGAATGCTCAAACAATACTTTCAAGTGGACAATAAATGGTGTTATTTTGTGGCAAGTTCTTATCCGTTTCTGAACTTGACGCCAATGGATAATCAAACCACTTTTTTGAGGTGTGAGATATATAAACTACACAAAGGATACATATTGATTTTCAAGGCCAAAAAACAAATGTATATTGTTCTTCACATGTCTGCGTTGTACAAGTATCATATATTCTCATTTGTAAAATATCATATGGAGTAATTGCATATGGGCTTTCGATGACTACTATCAAATTAAAGGAAGCTCCATTATTTGAAACAATAGATATGAAAGGTTCCCTTTTTGAGTTTTTCGATCGGATGATCTTGGAAGATCATACTAAATAAAATGTAGAAGAAAGTTTCTAAAGCACTCAATGCATCATGAATCTCTTCCTCTTTGACATCTACATGTTGTGGATGAATATCTTTTGTGTATATCATGATTTATCACTTCCGTTGAGGACACTATGCAAGAATGTATGATGGTAAGGTCTTAAACATTAGGGATTTTTTGTGTGTTTAATATATGTTTTACTGACCTCTTTGAGACACTGATTATATTGTTTGGGAAGAAAACCCATAAGGGCAACCCCTGAGGTGTTCAAGAATTGGGTTCAGAAGTTATGCGATAAATTGGTTGTCTAATGTCTAATGAGAATATCAAGTGGTAGAGAAGTGTAAATATGGGAATGGGTAGAACAGGTAGATTGATGTTTGTTTTTTTGTGGTCAAGGGCATAATGAGGGAGCTTAAATAGTTAATTTTCTAAAAGGGTAAAGTAATGTTCTTAAATTGCATATTTTGTGAGCCTATCATTTCATGGTCTCCATTTTGAATATCTCATAAATGCATAAGCAAGAAATTAATTCTTGTGGTTTTCTAATAGATTTTTAAATGTTGCACTTGCAAAAGACATTTGGTTGTCTGAATAAAGTTGAATTTATTCATTTTTTGGTTGAGCTTTTCAATATCTGTTATGTCGGTGCAACATCCATAGGAAGGAACACACATAATGGACAAGAGTATCTCCTATCCCCTTCCTTTTTGCCTTCGCGTTACGTCCCCATTTGAACCCCATTCTTCCTATCAAATAATTAGACTCAATAAACACATTTTAGCTATTGCAAATGCACATATTCTCGAAAAGCATTTATAGTGCTCAAATGTGCTAGAAACTTGTGTGCTTGGACCTACATGAAGATAGCTTCTAGATAATATGTATTTTTTTACTAGGGTATGTAACTTTACAATTGTTGCATAAGACATGGATGCTTTGCCTATCCAAAATCTAAGGGATATTGTGCAACACTTGAGTTTTTGTTTCTTTTCTAGCATATATGCAATGTTCTGCTTGAAAAAACATTATTAGATATATGAAAATGGTATGGAAGGCTTGATAATACTTGCAATTTTTCTAGATAAGGGGTTTAATAAAGCGTCATGAAACTCATGCAAGGTTACATACTAGGGGTAAAATATGCAAATTCATTTTCTAGAAAACAATAAAATAAAATAATTATACAAGTAGTTTAACATTTATTTTGATAGAACACATGAATTTATCATCATGAAAAGGATGTACGGGTGTAAATATATGTAGTATGTCCTTTGGATGGAACTTCTTTAAGATCCTAAGATTAAGTATTGTTCATTTTTGCTTAAAATGGACACTCAATTGAATGTGTGTGGAACAATAATTTTGCACATTGAAATAATTTAGCACTAGCCGTGCTAAAGGAAATCACTTTCGAAGGTTTCAAGAAAGGCATTTTTTATTAAGAAATTT
>CM035426.1:156271507-156276507 GCA_020310875.1 Ceratopteris richardii | reverse complement strand
CTTGAATGAATTAATTAGAAGAACAACTATACAAATGAACGGGCATAGTTCCCATTGGATCCCGTTATCCCACAAAGTAGGGGCATAACTTTCATATGGGATTCCCCTTATCCCATGTAATTAAGGAATGAATATTTATTGCAATATAATGATGCTTAAGAAAAAAAAGAAATATAGGGAACATTACGATTGGATATAAAATGTGGTCGAAAAAATTCTACAAGGGAAAGGTATATCATACCTCATATTTAAAGACTTGTTGCATGTAAATGTGAGAACATTGGAATATGTGATGTATAACATTAAAAGGCTTAGAATTGAGGGTGATCTAGTGTTTGAGACAAAAATAACTAAAGGAATTTAACATTTGGAGTCTCATGCATCCTTGAATGATTGATAAGATAGGATGAACCTACTTTTAAATTTCAGAAACACACACATAGGATGCCGTAACAGGATAAAAGGTATAGAACATATGCACAACAAAATAAAGGATTGAACAATATTATTGATTTATGGTATGAGAACATGAAAATGTTAGTTCTCAAGAAGTACTAAAAGATAGACTTGATTTTTATACTTTAGAACATGGTTTACATTTTCTCATAAATTGCAAATATATGTAATATATAAGTGCTTATCATTGAAAATATCCATTAGAAGGGCAATGACCTTGGGCTAACAATATATGCAGGAAAGGAGATGGTAAGCATACTTCAAGCATTTCATGTTGAAATGTTCATGAAGTCATACAATCATTGTTGCATAATACGTAACAAGCTGTAGACAATGAAGAGAAAGATAAAGAGATCCAATACATAACATATCGGTTGTTTGAAAAAGAGAAGACTAGTATCCCTATCGATGGCAAGCATACATGAGATAATTATCACTATGAAGAGCATGGATATGAATGTCGATGAAAGACAGGGCTTGAAGCTCAAGGTGTTCATGAGATAATTCATAATTCTATTTGAGGAATGCTTGCTTTTACCTCATGAATGTTAGTTGATCATGTACTAGAGTTCATGATCGGAATGCTAAGTGAACTACTAGATCTTTTGAAAACATTGAAAATCAAATGCACACATCTGCATTGGACTTTCGTAATGCTATGTCTTGATATGAACACTATTAAATATTCTTTCTATTTTATTTCAATACTTAACTTGCAAAAAAAAGTGGGATAGAGATCTTATACTATTCTTTGTAAGCATATCTTACATCCATGAGTGCATCACTTGGGTTAATTGACATTGTATGCAAGAAAGAAGAAAATAACTAATTATAATGAGAAAATGTATACATTCTTTTGGTGTTCATAAACATAATTATTATTTCAGAAAACACTTTATAACACACAAAGAAGAATCAAAAGAGCATGAAAGTACCTAAATACATAGTAGTGCATTAAACAAGAAAATCAATATAAATTTGAATAAATATGCATAACATGCTTGGATGTGCATTGTGTATATATAGATACATGCATGCATACATACATACACATACAAGCATGTGTATGCATGCATATATATGTTCATACATGCATACATGCATACATACATACATACATACATACATACATGTGAAGATGGGTTCTTCAAAAATATTTACATGAAAGCGACATCTTGCTTTGTAGATTGTGACATATGTACCTTTCACGTTGCAAATAATGCTTGTTTCTTGGGTTAATTCATGGACAAGCTTGTTCCTTAATCAATGTTGTTATTTGAGAAGTTTTACTTTTCTTTTATGAAGACCTTGATGTCATTTTGATTGAAAGTTTTAATGGATTTGTTTCTGACATCTATCTTTCATAATCTAAAAGACATACCTTGTTTTTTGTTCTTGACATGTAATTTCAAAAATAAGGAAAGCTTGAATACCCTAAAGCTTGAAAGAAGATATGTTGTTTCTTTCATATTGTGTTGAGGAAAAAAACTCAATGCTAAAGTTAGAAGATTGGGCTTTTTGGTTTTATAGATTAAGAACTTATGATTCTAATGTGAATCCAAGCAAAAATAGTAATATTAAAAGGTTGTATGAATGGTTGTGACCCAATTCTTTTTTTTTTTTGGTAATATTCTCGAAAGAACCTAAGTCGTAGAAACTAGATGATCCATCTTAGTTTTGAGTGGCTAGAGATGGTAATGTCGGAATGTAATTTAGGATGAATTATTATGCCAAACAAACACTTCATGTAGAATGGAAGTCGTGTATTGCATGGTTACGTGATTTAACGTGGTAAGATTTATATTTGCTGATGTTCAAATGCATTGTAAGCTTAAAATACGTGAACCTTTAATAAGTAGAATTTTTGCAGATAATTATTTCGATGTGTTTGAAAGAATGGTCAATGAAAAGAGATTCTCATCTATGAGAAACATCTATTCTTAAAAACAATAAGAAATTAAGGCTATGGGTTTACATTTTAGATAGTCAATGATTTATATTCTATAAGCATAAGTTATGACATCTCTTTCTATTGATGTTACTAACATTATTACTATTACTATTATTATTATTATATAGTATTATCATTATTACTATTATTATTGTTATCATTACTATTCAATAGCTAAGATATTTCTTGACATGTTCGTAATCATGGGATCAAATCACCATTTATATCTAATAATTTTCTACAAACTTCGAATAGTACCTTACCAAATGTTTTGAACAAGTTGAGGTGCTTGCTATAATGATTTCGCCAAGCTACTTTAGTCAAATTATCTCGATAAATGCTTTTTATGGATATACAATTTCTCTTTTGCTCATTTATAAATACATACTATTATGCATGCATGCATGCATGCATACATGCATGCATGGATGCATACATGCATTCATATATGCGTATATGTACATGCATACTTGATGAGAGTAATGATTTTGTTATTTTTTAACATTAGCTTTTCCTTTTATGTGTGGATTTATGTGCTTTTTGATAGTCTATACCATATCTCTCTCGAATAATTTATTTTCCCAAAAATGGTCGAAATTTATGGTTCATCATATTGCCTTTTTTTATGAAGGGTTGCAATCAAAGTTAGGATAGTAGAATGATTGGTTTAGCCATATTCAAAAGATAATTTGTGGCTATTCTCACATAATGCTTGAAACATTGAGGATTTCGGGCATTGGAGCATATGAAATTTCATGCAACATGTGAGAAATGACAGTTAAATATATTGTGCATGCATTGAACAATGATCATTTATGAATTTTGAAAATATAAATATAGCTGACGTTGCATGCTGTAATGATGAACATGTTGAATTCTTGGATTGAATGTCTAGGTTTCAATATCTATAGATTGGCATGCATTGGCCCTTGAATGTAGAGGATAAAGTGGCTTCTTTGGGTTCATGCATTTTTCTTTCAAGTTTCAAGCTTAATGGGAGACTAAATTGATGATTATTTCCCCCCTTCTACCAAAAGAATAAAAAAAATCCAAAATAGAATCCTCAACATAAATTTATAATTTATTGAAACGAATGATATCCATAAAGAATTTGTCTATTACTTAATAATTCTTTTATGCTGTATTGCTTTGCATTTTGAAGTTGGATGGCTTAGGTAACTTTGACATTACTTTTTCGTCTTTGGTATTCTTAAATTTATGGAAATAAATGGATTGCAATTCTATGCTCTATGAGAGGAGGATGCAACTAAAAACTTGGTAGTATGACAATATACAATAAAAATCTAAGATAGGTTGGAAATGACACGCCGTATGAGTGCATATGCTCATCAAAATGTATGGCGTAAAACTTTCCATTTAACTCTTAAAAAGAATATTGGACTTGTTTACATGTTAGGATGAAATAATTCATTGAGTTGGAATGTAGCTAAGGGAACATTTTTAGCAAGAAAGAAGAAAGTGGAGATTTTTGAAAACGAAGTGATGAGAAAGATAAATGCTTACTATCAAAACCATAAAATAGAAAAAGATATTCCTAAGGGAAGTATGTGTTGATAAATCTTCAGAATATGAAGATTATAGCTTTGAGAAGAAAGATAAATATATTTATTCTAAGAGAGATTGAAGGTTGGAATCTTCTCATCTATCAATGAAAAGAACAAATCTATATTTACTTACCATTGATCGTATATAATGCATGAAGTTTAAATTTAAGTATTTGTATCATAGTCATCATGAGATTGGGGATCACAACGATTCACTCTATGAAAATAAGAAAGAAGGAAAATTTTCATCAACAACACTTGCAATGATTTTAACATTGGTGTAGATTTGATTTGATTTAGTTAGACCTCAAAAAAGTAGGTATCAATTATATCATAATATGAATATCATTTCAACAACATTAGTACATTTGTTGTAAATGAAGCAAATGAGATCAAACATATGTATAATTCTCAGTTCAGGGCGTGTTGTGATGTGCTCTCTACTTAAGAAAAACACAAGGAAATTATTAAATGCTTATTTGCATAAAGGGAAGTAAATGGGTATCACAAGAAAATTAAATTTGTTAATTAGGATTGCACATTGAATGGATTTTTGTCCATCTAAACATTATTAGTTTGATCCTAAACATTATTGTATGTTACATTGAACCAAGCTTGCATATGTATATCATAATTGATCATGGCATGGGCTTGACAATGAATTAGTAAGACCATGACTTATGAAAGTGAATGAGATCACACTATGGAAACTATGTAGGTTCATATTTTCTAATAAACATGATCTTCAATGCATACGATGATATCATCTTTCCTTGCATTGCGTGCGCATGTACACAAACACACACACACACACGTACACACACACACACACACACACATATATATATATATATATATATATATATATATATATATATATATATATATATATATGTGTGTGTGTGTGTGTGTGTGTGTGTGTGTGTGTGTAAGTAATAAAAACATTAGATTCTTATTTCGACGGAGGAACGTTGATATGTGTCAAAAAGAAAATGGATGCATAGAGATCAATGTAAGATACTACATGA